>JAJIYU010012689.1:0-14397 GCA_030144865.1 Tinospora cordifolia
CTCCTAACATAACTTTCTGGTAGTGGTAGCAGTATGTAACATAAAACAATGGTTTGAATTGAAGATGATATGCATTTAACAAGTTTAAATTTAACTTAAATAAGTTTGAGTCAAAACATGTTAAATATGATTAAACATGACAAAATTATGGGTCATAAACATGTTAACTTGTTAAACTAGAAAATGACTTATTTAATATAATTATTGATAAGTTAAGAGACAAATAATAAATAAATAAATTTAAAATGAATATATTTATCAATATATTGACAAAATAATTTCTTTTTTATGATATTTAAAAAATCTTTTCAATTTAATATATTTTTGATAAATTATTTATATTTTATATTTACATTAATATTTTTCTTAAAAATAATTTTAAATTTTGGTTATAAAAAGTTAAATAGATTATATATTAGTAAATGAATATAATACGATTAATAAATATGTCGATTTTGAGTTTGCATATTTAACGCAATTAATGAATAGATCAGGTTTGAATTTATAATATTTGAATATTACTTATTTACAACACAATTCGTTTATAACATAGTGATACGAATTGTTACGTCTACATTCTAGGTCTTATTAATCTCTTACATTTGATAATTTGATGCCTTATGTCTGATTAACACTTTTTATAGACTTAAGACGAACCTACTCTTTTTCAGAGCAAAGAACAAAACCATTTTCTACAATTCAATATAGATTGTGTCTCCACACTTGTTATAAGAAAGCTCAAGCAACATATAACCAAGCTCACAGACTAAATTATTAAAATCAATTTTGCAAAGTCTTGATTGACTACCACCTAAGTTTCACAAAACCACTATTTTCTAGATGATGATGCATACATAAAAACCATGGTATGAAAACATTCAAATATGAGAAATAGATAAAGATCAGAATTTGACCACTATTTCTAGATGATGATGCATACGTAAAAACAATGATATGAAAACATTCAAATATGAGAAATAGAAAAAGATCGGATTGAGCACAAACTCTAGATTTTAATATGTTTTTGAAAATGTATTTTGACTTCCAAATTAAAACTGGTTTTCCAAAGTCTTGATAAAATTATGCTCTTGCATAACTAGACAATCATGTAATATAGTATCCAAAGCATGCAACTCCAGCAATTCAAACACGCATGTGATATCAATAAGCTATGAAATGTTCTAAGTATAAATCTCGTGCTAAAAACCCTCTTTGAAAACTGATTCCAAAATCCCAAAACTGCATTCTCAAAGCATAGGCAAATTCAATGACATATGAGATGAAATGATGCTCACAACATGCACCAATATGATCAAAATATTTAACTCAATCTCAATCTAGAAACCCTTTTGAATTATTAAAATCGAAATTCAATGACCTATGCTACCTTGCCTCTACCTCATCTTCAAGTAAATCATCTGTCTTCGTGCTCATGGACCATCATGACATTCTCATGGTCTTAAACACATCTCAACTCCTGTTTAGGCCAACAATTTTAAGCATGGTGTATGAGTCAGAAGACCTAAAAGAAAGAGGAATATGGAAACATAAGAAATGGACTAAAAAGAAGAAACATTTTAAATTTTTTTCATAAAAAATTAAAATAATAAACGAGAAATCAAATAGGTATATTTTAATATTTTTTAATATATAAAAAGAAATTTGTTAAGTTAGAGAAGCACTTGTTAAAGCTTAAAATTATCTTTAATACAAAAATAAATTATATTTGAAGGAAGAGAGTCATGTCATCAATGTCAAAAAAAAAAAAAATACACATCCTACGTTATCGTGATGGTAAGTGAACCTAATAGATTGTCAAGTTAAAAAATGAACTTCAATGTTCTAGTGGATTTATACATTTTGACAAAATATTAAATATATATTTAAATTTTCTTCTTTTTTAATGGTGTAGTTATAGGTTTTCAAGGTGATTTCTCTGTTTTTAGTGTTTTTAATTTCTTTTATGTTCTTTTAAATAAATACTCAGGTTAAAATAAAATATGATGATTTTAAATGTTAAAACTTTAGAAAAGTAATTATATTTATAGTTTAAAAATCAATTTGTTTAGTTAAAAAAACTTTAGGTAAAGTTTTCATTTTTGTTATTTTTTATTTTACTTCTTAGTTTCTTTTAACTAAAATTACTTTTTAAAATTTTTTTACTAGGAAAAAAATTTAAAAACATGTTTGGTTCCGTTTTTGACATTAAAATTGTTACTCTTTTTTTTTTACTTTTAAATTTTAACGGTAAAAAGTACTTTTATTTTTTAAAATAAAAATTATTCAATGAATTAGCAATAAACTATTGTCCAATCCCTCATCTGAAAGTAAATCCCGTGATTTATTATTTAATATTATTTAATAATAATAATAATAATAATAATAATATTATTATTATTATTATTATTATTACAATATCTGTTTATCCCACGAGACATTATTTATTTATTTTAATCTTTATGGTGGGATGGTTTGTTGTTAAGTAGGGGACCGTGTGGCAGTTGAGGGGTTTGGTCACGTGTTTTCTTCAACGGTGAGTATTTGGGAAGAGGGGCAAATTTGGAGCTGGAAGTGCGTTCTATATCGATTGAAACTCTCTAAGATTCTGTTCTCTTTATTCTCGTAAGTTGAATTAGGGTTTTCTACGGCATGTTTGATTACCTTCGTTTCTCCAAATTATTTATTTCTTAGATTCCTGTGTTTAATCTCCTCTTCAGTTTAGATTGTCGGTTTGTTTCACGAATGAATCGGATCATCGTTTCAATCTCTTTAGAATTCAATCAAGTCAGCATTTCAGCGTTTTGGTTGCAGATCTGGGATTAATTTTTTTATATATATTGAATGGAATTGTTTCGATTTTTCTAGCGTTTGTGGTGTTGGATTTTGTAATTGTGGTTTGCGGATTTTTCTCTCACATTACTATAATTTTAAGCTTGGTTCTAGCGATATATTTAATTGTTGGGTATCTTGATTATCTATGAAGTGGAACTCAAAAGCATGAGTCAGTGGCGTATTGAAGACGTTTTCTGCTGACTGTCAAAATGATATTACACTGTCTGTACGTTAAGCTTACATGTTTATGATAAAATTACGATAAGCAGTCTCACTTTTAGTAATTCTTTATGTCATCATATTGTATTGGATTGGAAACTATGACCACTTTGAAATATTTTAAATGCAACAAAACCACGAGTAAATATATTATTATTTAAAAATAAGTAGAGAAGACATCATTATCAATTAACTTGAATGTAGTTATGAAAAACTAGAATTTACAAATCTCCAGTGTAGCTTTTGGGCGTGCAAAGACATTAGTTTGTGACTTATTAAAATATTGAGAGCGACTTATTAACATTCTATAGTAATAATAGAGTTAAAGGAAGGTGTACGATTACATTGAAAAAAATAATTAGGGAAGGCATAAGTACTTGTAATTTAAGATTGGCTTAGGCCTTGGTTGTGAGGAGTAAGAGAAATGGATTGGTATAGTGGGAAAAAAGGCTTAATCTACTGGAGTTCAAGTTCATTTGAGGTCATAATTCCTTAATTGAAGAAATCTAACATATGACATCGTATGGCAAAGATTGGTATGTGTTGCATGTCATGATTTATTCGTTGTTCGCATTATACTAATGTTCATCTCAACTAAACAAGGCTTTATTCCTATCACATGTAGTTGGCTACATGAATTTGCCTCTTTAGTTTTGCTCTATTATGGAATAAGTTGTAGACATGGACATCCTAGTCTTATGTGTGATTTGACGCATGGATTCAATAAATTCACGTCATAGTTGATCTTATAAAGTTTTATGCTGGGGGTCAACTACCTAAAATTTAGACAGGCTTAGGAGATGTTCAATATGGACAATTTTTTTGCATTATACTTCTTTGAAATTAGATTTGTATCTAAGTTGCATACCATATTTCTTTCTTTATATTTGATAATACTTGTTGTTTTGACTTTTAGTCTTGATCTATTTTATTTTTAAAGATGTGTAAAAGAAAGAAGGTTAGTTAAATTGTGTGGAAGAAAACCTATTTGGTAATATCCTAGGCATAATGTTTATTTTATGTTTTTCCTTGATTATAGATGTTTTCTTCTTATTGATATTTGTGATTGCGCATCATTTTTTCACGGAAGGAATATTGTCTTTATGAAGATAAAGATGCAACATGTATCACCTATATAATCAAGATTGATCATTCATTTTTTTTTTTTTTTTTTTTTATATATTTTTGAGTTGAGCTAGCCTTGTAAATTATTTAGAGCATGCGAAAGGATGCAAAGTAGCAATGGTTTTGCTACATAGTTTTAATATGAGTGAATGGTTGAAGTAAATGATACTTCATCCACTTGAAGGCATGATGCCCATCAGCAGGTTCTATCAACCCATTTGTTTGATATGAATGAGTAAAAAAGTATTGGAGTTTATGTTTGTTAATAGCTACTTAAACAATATTAGAAATGTTACGCTATGCATCCTTTGTCAAGTTGGTATTAGTCTTGGTTTTGACAATTGGATATTTTTGACACTTGAGATGATAATTAGAGCTTTGATGTTCAGTGGTGAACTTCAGGATAGCTAGGACTTAGGACGCCTTGTGGGTTTGCAAACTCTACTTCAAGAATTAAGCTAGGGGTCATAGAAAGGTGAACAGAAATTTATGTTGTAGAACATTTTTGCATTAGTGTACAACTCATTGCAACTAAACATTATCCTAACTGCATGGAGCCTGTTAAATGAATCTGCTATCTCCATTCTATTGTCATGGTCAAGTTGATATTTAATGGCCACTTAATGAGGATGTTCTAGCCGTTCACCTAGTATGACTTAGTATATTTATGTCATAATTAACTTGATGAAGTTTTATGCTAACTATGAGCTACCTTCGTAGTCATCCTCCTTTGTTTGGGTGGATTGCATAATTTGCATGTCCTTAAAGATATGAAAATCTACTCAATGTAGGAGGAAATAATCATGCGATTAGTGTGTGTGTGTTTGTGTCTTATGTGAAGTAGGTTTTCACACTTTTCTACATACTTGAATATACTAGGGTAAACTAAAAATTGGTTTATTTTAGTTGGGTACATAGTGTCGACTGATTGGGTCATGGGCATAAAATTAACCACTTTGTTTAAATATGAGAAAAGAAGTTTGCTTCTGCTTCTGGCAAGTGCTGGTTGTGTATGGGTTAGTAGTAGAGATACAAGTAAATTTACAGATACATTCTTGTGGAATTGGATATAAAGTATTGGTATAGATGACCCCTTTTTCATTTTGGGCAAGTAGGCTACGTCAAAATTTCTATTGGGGATGTTGGTTTTCATTAAAGCTCTTGAATCTTGGGATCAATACCATGAAAATCCAAGTTTTTGATTCTAGTCCATAGGACTGAGTTGCAGTTGCATCTGTTACACTAACTTCCAGGGCAAGTGACATCTCTGCTAATACTAATGTCTACCTTTTGGTGCTAACGAACAATGAGGGGTACTCTTAGACTTAAGATTTAAGTTAACTTGAGAAAACCTTTGTCCATTGTGCCTTTTGGAGCTAACTAACAATGAACAGTACTCTCAGAATTGATATCCAACTAAAGTTGAGAAAGACTTTTCTCCATTAAATGGGGTTGGCTATACAAATCCAGTTCCTCTGTTTTGATCTACGGCTAAATTCTCACTTTTATTACAAATTTATTTCTTAATTATTGCTATATATAATGCTTTTGGTCTTCCCTTTTTTTTTTTTTCTATCATTACTGTTAATTTGTTAAGATATCACCCTTTTAATTGCATTGAGTGGTCTTTATTTTATGCACACAAACAATCTTAACTTGATGTGCTTTTAGCACCTTGAATAAATGCTGTAATTGGCAGTTTTGTTTGCATTGTGATGAAGGTTTCATATGGGGGCCAAGTACCTGAAGGGTCAGATTGTAGAAGGTGTAAATCATGGTACCTGCAGAGAATGGAATTTCCTTCAGAGTGGAATATGGGCATATATATAATTTAAATTATGGATGTGGGGAACAGTAATTGTCCATCTTAGTGTACATTAAAATATTTTTGCTGCATTTGTTGTGAGGATGCATGCATTTCGTGGCAGCTTTTTTTTTGGTTAAATTTATTCTATGACGCATGGTCTAAAACAAAGTCTTGCATTGAGGACAATTGTATCATTCATTTAATTATGGACAAACGTAACTAACTTGAGAAATATTGTATAAATAATATATTTATTTAGAAGTTAGATAACATAGTCAAGGTGATTTGATTTACAGTTTCATTTATGTTATTCTACTTTATATCTTGACAGTAGTGATTCACTTGGTATTAGAATTACTTGTTTTGGATCTTTAGCTAATAAGATGACTTATTTTTCACGTTCAAGTTGCAGGTACTGAAGCTTGTAGATGGGCTTGTCATCCACCACGACTGTCAATGAAGGCATTCAGTTCTGTGTATTCGATTTGAGAAGGGGGCATGAAGAAGAGAAGGAACTGGACAAGATTTTGTTTTTCTTTCCTGCTGATTCCCCCTTTTCAACTCAACTCTCTGTAATTGGGCTTAGTGAAGGACTAATTACATTTACCAGGTCAATCAGATGTCTCTGTTCTTAATTCTTTTCATTTACAAACATAATATAAAGATTCAGTTGTAAGAAAAAAAAGATAAAAATGAATGAAATAAAACCTGTCAACTCTTTAAACAAATCTTGTAAACCATTGATGACATAGAGTAGTGAATCAAAGATTGCTCCCACAGTTGGATTATTGAAATTTGATGTACAGATCTTCTTCCTGATGTGATTCATTCCTTTTGTCAACCCTGATTTGTCAGATTTCAAAAGCATAGATGATGTACTTTTGTGTCAAAGCTTGTTATATAGATGGATTAGACTCCAGAACCAACTACCGTGTGGACAACCTAAACCAAGAAAACAAAGAGTAGCTGCCTCACTCTAAGATGAGTAGACATAAATTGACATCATGATATCAGAAAGAATAGCCACATCACACCTAGATGAGTAGACGTAAATCGACATCAGGATTTCTTGGGTTTGTTGGACTGAAAAATATGTTAGCTGTGGACTTGTTTTTGCAATTAATATTCAATCTCAGTGAGTAAGTGCAATAGTTTATAGATAGGTGAGGATGTAGATAGAAGAGACAAAAATCAATTTAGGAATCTGAATCATGATTCTCCAACATGGAAAACCTGCTACAAGAAAAATGGGCAGATCTTTTTTTAATTGCATACTTAAAGATGTTCGTTTCTCTCCTTTTTCATGGGTAGTAACCAATTGATTAGAGAATGCTGAAAGTAATTTGTTCATGAACAAAAAAGAAAATATTTGCCAACCAACAGTAACTTTTTCCATTGAATCATTGACCATGTTTATTTATTGATGTTTGCAAATTAATATTAAAAACATAAACATTAATTCTATCCAGAATTTTCTCTCCGGAATCTGCTTGTGACATCATAGAAGCGGAAAAGCGCTCCCATGTTCTCTATGAGGCAGAACCAGACATCTGGATGGTCATGGTGAGAGCTCTAATATTTTGGTTGTCATATTAATGAGGTTTTTCTGTTGAGTGATGTTTTACTTTTCAATCATTGATTGATTGACCATGACTTTTGAAAGAAAAAAAATATTTGTGAGATCTTTTGTGAACCCCTGACCGAAATTATCATATATTAACTGTTAATTTATGTCAAAATCTTTCAAGTCAAATGTTTATTATATCTTCCGCAGAAGCCATTTGTGGGATTTTCCCTTGATCTTTCTCGACATTGATCTTGCTTATGCATCCACCATTGTGCTTGTATTTTTATAAATGGCAATACTATGCAAATTGCAATCAGCTTGAATAAACTTAGAGATGCTGCAGGAAGTGTCATCTTGGTAAATTAGAAAGAACCTTATTCTTTCCATTACCATGTTTTTTCTGATTCCCAAATAGTTATGTATATTAGTTGCTATATGTGCACTAGTTACAGTAGAGATGCTGCAGGAAGTGTAATCTTGGTGAATTAGAAAGAACCTTATTCTTTCCATTACCTTATTCTTTCTGATTCCCAAATATTTATGTATATTTGTTTCTATACGTGCACTAGTTACTATATCTGTGCCCTTGATTGCCGCAACCTTGGATTTTCTATTTATGTGGTGTTCTTTTAGTTAGTCACCATGAATAAGATCCATTTCCTCGCCTTCTCTTGTGGATGTAGGTCATAGAGCCAAACAATGTATTATCTTTGTTCATTTATTTGTGTGTTATACAACAGAATCATTTCTTTTGAAGTAGGAGATTATGGTGTAGACTAATGTATTTTTCACATTTGTACCCTTCTGTTTCTTATTTAAATTCATATATATATATATAACAGATTTGCACACATCATTTTAGTGTTGTTAATTTTACAATAATTTTGCTATTGAAGCTGCCTCTCCTTCTCTTACAACAGTCTACTTGTTTAGATTCCTCCATATAATAATTATTGGACGAAAACAATTTATATGATTTATGACGCTAGCGCATTTTCTTCTTTGTAAGTAACTTTGTCTGGATGTATAATTGAATCCTTTCATTGTTAAATACCAAAGGTGGCTACTATGTTATTGTGAGATGCTTTCTTTACTCCAGGTTATTGAGAAAAGTAAGAAGGTAGATGCCATCTGGCGGGTTGATGCATTACAAAAAGTTCTTAAGGAAGTACATTCTCTTTTTGTGATGTTTCATGGATCTTTGCGAGCACTGCTTGACAAAGACCCTAGTGGTGGGCTTGCACGTATTCATCTTTATTACTTTATAATGGATTATTTAGCGGGTAAGAAATCATAGTATTTTATCTGTTTCCTCTTAGAACTTCTAGGCAATTCCACGTCAATCTTAAGTGGTTTCTTATAGTACAAGGGTGATCAATTCTGAAGTTTTTGACTCCCCCACTACAAAATATGTTGTTTTTGATTATGCAGATTTTGTTGTTGGTAATAAAATCCAATTGCCATCCTTCCATGATAGCTTAAAAGAGCGTGGTAATGTTCAGATGCTGACAGTGGGACGTGAGGCTGCACTTGCAGTTCAGGTGCAGTTGTTTTTTTTTTTCTTTTCCTTTTTTTTAAAAAATTTTTTGTAGGCGCATGAAATGTCTTATTTTGTTGTGTTGATCTGAAAAGACTAATTACACACTACCCTAGCACTATTACTGTAGTGACCATTGCTTGTTTGTGTTGCTTTAAATACCCAGATTCTTTTTAATCCATTGTGATTTTAGGAGACTCTAGAACTGAAAGAATCCAACTTGAGATTATCGATTAATATGAACTTTCTGCAAATGAATATGCTTTTTGACTTTGGTGAACTTTCATATAGTCACCAAAGGTTATATGTGCATGGCTGTATGGTTTATGCAACTTGTTATAGAGTGAAGATGATGATGGGGAATAAGTCTGGAAATTAATGTGAGCATCCATCTGATAGATATAAATGTGTCAATGTGATGTTCATTCCTTATGCTGAGTGGCTGGCATGAGATGACAAAAGCCAATTCTCCAATTTATTGCATATTAAATGTATGATGAGTGGTGTGCTGAAACATCATTGCCCAACTCGAGAAAAGGAGCTAGAAAATTGAGATCCTTAATTCTGTTTACAACATAATGACAATATGAAACTTTTTGTAACAAGAGAAAGTAAGTTTTCATCCTTTTTGATGAATGGCACAAGATGATGAAAGAGAATGCTTCAATTGACTGTAGAGGTGAAATTATATATAGGATGAGTCATCCTATGGAGTTCTTTGACATTGGTGCAGAGATCAGATTTATAACAATCTTAAGTGATACAACTGCTGTTTGTCTCATTCGTTGACTAATTTCAAATGACTTTGCAGTCACTTGTCAGGACAATGGAATCTTTAGGTGCAAGGAATATGGGATGCAACTCTCTTGTCTTGTTCCAGGACCTGCTTGTGTCTACAACATTATCTCCTGTATGGTTGGATCTCCTTTGCTGTCTTATTAATTATGATGATTATAATTCAATATAATGAACTATTTTCTGTACACATTTGGTAGGAATGATTCAAAGAAAATACTATTGTGTAGTGTTGCTTAGCATTTCCATTGGTGCTACTTTCACGAGCTGGGAAGTTCACTATTTTACTCTTGTCATGGCAGGATGACACAGTGAATCTATTTACTTATGCTGTTCTGAGGTTAACACCACGTGCCCTATCATCAGTGACCAATTCCTGGTCCTATTTGCGCAAGGGAAATACTACGTCTCTGGTTTCCACAGGTTCTGCTTCAACAAACACTGGATCTGTTCCTGAGTTTGGCTCATGTGACTCTTCTCCTGGAAATCATGCTCTCAGATATCCTGTTACAAGGCCTTTGCAGAGGGGCAAGTGGACTAAAGGGAAGGACGGCTTCATTGAAATTTGGGGTGCTGAAGTTGGTAATTCTGTTTCTAGAACCCCAACACTGTTGCTGCATCAAACAGGAGAAAGAGTATATCTCTGTGTTTATCAACTAAAAAACCTTACCATAATCCTTTTGATTCCTGTTAACTCTGTGATTAGTGAAGAGCAATGGATATCAATGATAAAGCAACAACTACTGGAAAATGTAAGTATCTTATATGCTATGGGTGCTTTTCATACGGTTATCTACCTATAGAATTTCTTCGCAATATACTTTTATTTTGGTTAATATATGGAATTCAATGCATTAGTTATTCTTCATCTATTACCTCTATTATCTTTTTAGCTTTGACACTTCACACCTGACCAGCAGTCACTGGATTGTCATAGTTGACTTGATGTCCTAACTTGGTGCCACTCCTCCAAGGTTTTACTGGGACAATGCTACATCTGTTTTTCAGTATGACTAGGTTTTTAATTGTTTTCATTTTTTACTGTCTTGCGAGACAATCTTCAGCAGCAAATATTTTAATGTAAATGCCTGGAAATATGATGCTCTCTCCTTTACCAGTGTTAATTTTTTGACCAATGGATGAATTAACTGTAAGATTAACTGAATAAAAATCCTGATTGGCATCTATGTTTCTTGCTGAGATTTTCCAGGCATCACTGAAGATTTTGAATGTGGAGGAGAAATTGACTAGGGGATGGAGTGGTGAAAATGCGTATCATGTCAGAGGGTATCGGTATTTACTGCTTGATAGTGATAGAAATATATCAAGGGCTTCTCCCCCTGGAAAAGTTACAACTCTTACAAAGGTTAGTGTATTATATATTATTTAAGCTCAAGCATGACTGCTGTGCGTAATTTAGCATACAAAGGTCTTGCTAGTGCTTCCATTATTTTGTCACATAGTTCATCATTTAAGAGGAAAGTAGCATCTGGAATTATGCATGACAGAGGGTGCTGCTAGAAGGCTGATTTCTGAGATTTGAATTTTGGAGCCTTTGGCCCCACTATATTCATTTGTATATTTTGTACTTTCAAGTGAGATCTCTTTACATGTGTCTTGTTCATTTAAGCATGGATAATAATTCATCAGTGTTTTAGTCCCTTTTTGCCTAACACAAACTTCCAAGTCTTTCTTCTGGTGTCAGTCTGGTTTATCTTTTCTCTTCTACATCTTCCTGGTTTATAGTAGAACATTATTATCCACCTTTGGCAAATGCTACTATTAGTAGTCTGAGGGATTAATTTCAGCTTACAGCTGAAAATTGGCAGTCATTCACAATTTGACCATCATTATCTGAACTCACACTCAAATCTATCAATGACATTTTTGCATATTTTTCTCTTCTATTATTCTACTACTCATTAGTAGTTGGCACCCAGCTCTGTTTTCTTGTGGAATCAGTTGTTTTTCCTTATTGCTAACAGGACTCTTTACTTGCACTCACTAAGCTCAGAGAAGAAGTTGATATAGAGAAAAAGAGAAAGAAACAGGATGATCCACACCACAACAAAGACTTGGAAGTCTGCATTAGAGCCGGTAACAATGCTTGGGTTATTGCTCGACTCACAAGAGGCAAAGAGCTTTACATGGTTTTAGAAAAAGCCAATGAAACCCTCCTTTATGCCTCAGATGCAGTTGAGAAATTCAGCAACAGGTATGTTTGTATCTTTATTCTACATTGCATAATTTAGAAAGTAACCCAAATACTTGTGCGATTTCAATTTGTTAAAGGGCACCTATCATTAGCTTTTGTTAGCTTTTTAGCGGGCTCTTCTTAGAGTGTCCATAGTGGTTACACCTTTATTAGGTATAATAGTCATGCCATGTCATCACGCCATTACACCCTCTTTCATTACATTTTCCTTCACTATATATTACACTTTTCAAGATTTAATAGATGAGACTCACAATTGCATTAAATATTTACTTTTAACAAATAAAAATACCCAAAAAATTAAAATAAAACATATAAATGAATTTTAAAAAATAAAAAGAAAAGGCGGCCATGATGCGTTGAATAGAGCTTACACGCTAGGGGAGTTGTGTAACCCCTATTACACACACTTAATGGGAGTCGAATGGCAGGTGGGTGTATTGCACTTACCATTCAAACTCCATTATAGTTGCCCTTGGTCTACAATAAATGGAGTCGTCATTAGTGGATGTTCGACACTCAACAATGGCAAAGCTTTTGCCGCCATGGAGTTGCTTTAGTCAGTTGAAAGGTGACTTGTGGAACAGGAAGTTTCCAAGTTTTGAAACTGACCACTATTTATATAGGGGACTGGTTGTCTAACGAAATTGTTTCTTCTCTCTCTCTCTCTCTCTCTATATATATATATATATATATATATAATCAATAACAAAGTCTTTTTGCAACTACATAGGGTGAACTGCATGAATCTGCTTCCTTTGTGTACTTTTCTTCTATCCATGTTATTTTAGGTCTTTTCTTGCCTCTATTATTGCTGTTAATTGCAGTAGATCATTGTTTCTAATTGACTCATCTAATGTTCTTTCTTCATGTGTAAAATCCATTGTAATCTATACTCTCTTTTTATTGATAATTAGTGCTATTCCTATCATTTCTCAACTTTAGTTTCATGATAATTGAAAAGATTTTTTTAGAACCTCTTGGAAAAAAACTTGAGGAGTAGGAGTTTTACAAAGGATAGAAAGCAATTTAAGAAAAAATGGCCTTGGGTGTACCCTTTTGTAATCATTGAGGCAGAAACAGCTGCAAAAAGAATTTCAATGGCATGAGAGTTAAAATCATGAATCAATTTTGTGGTGTTAGGTTGCAAGTTGCTTGGCTTTGCACCAACCAACTGGTGATCACCAGGTGTTGTCTCATGGGAAATAATGTTTTTACAAGCCTATTAATGAACTCACCTCTGCAGGTACTGTGAAGGCGCTTTTTCATTGGATTGAAGTAATCAATTTGCAACAGATACTAGTGCTCCAGTATAAGGGATCAAGATTTCCTACTTTGCACGGTTTCTTAATGAGCACCCACCACAATTCCTCGTTCCAGGACTGAAGTTGAGATTATGTGTATATAGGAGGAAGATCTGATAACTGAAGATTCTTGTAAATATGGGTGAAGATAGAGAGAGAGAGAGAGAGAGAGAGAGAGAGAGAGAGAGAGAGAGAGAGAGAGAGAGAGAGATCTTCAGAGGCTGTTGTGTTAAGATCAATTTAAAGGATGTATCTGTCTTGTTTATTTTTTTAGTTGCTGCCTTAAGCAGTTCTATCCTGGCATGTAGCACTGCTGCTACAAATCAATTAGGCAAAGCAATTAGGGCAAAATGGAAAGTACGGATGTTGGAGCCTTGAGAAACTTGCTGGAAAGCTCCTCATGGCATTTGTTCATCGGTTCGGATATCTTTTAACTGAGACAGCCCTCTGAAGTTTGAAGCATCAAGATTAATTTTTTGGTTTATCCAAACTGATACGAATAGTAAGTATGCTTGTGTGTATATATTTATTTATGCATTTGGCTTCCAAGAGACCGAAACATAGTGCGATTATGGATGATGAAACAATCTGCTATGAAGTGGTTCCTTTTATGGTTGAAGGATGTGTTTACTATTAATATCTTTTCACTGTAATTTTGATGCTTTAAATGAGCTTGTGAATAATCTTTTAACTCCGTTGAAATCTTATTTAATAATTTCAGTCTTTTGACACTGATAATGGCAACAGAAGAAATTACATAAGAATCACTTTTGAAAGGCCAAAATTGATAGATGAGCATTCAAATGTTAGGAAAAAAAAAATTGCGAAACCAATGGTTAGTATTATTAGAAAAGGCCTTTTTCCAACTAAGATAAAATAAAATAACATGGGCCTAGTTTCAAATAACATAAACAAAAAAAAAATTTGCACAAATTTAAAAGCGAAGATTTTTTGAATTTTTTATTTTCTCTATAAATTTAGAATCTTGAAAAAAAA
>JAJIYU010012690.1:0-14410 GCA_030144865.1 Tinospora cordifolia
TTATGTCTTAAAAGCTTTTATTGAGATCCACTGTCTTCAAGACATCACCCGGTCTTCCCTAAACCTAGGGTTACAAGACTTGGATTGTTGAATCCACAGTTGAGTCACCAATCTAACTCACTCTCACTTCTATGTGACGTCCTAGGTCTCAAGTTCCCCCGGATCCTTTCCAAAGTAGCGCAACACTCGTAGAGAGTAAAACTCAGCCTACAGGGCTACTATCCAAAGGAAAGCGCATCACTCACAGGGAGTACAGCCTCAACCTACAGGGCTACTATCCAATGGAAAGCGCATCACTCGCAAGTAGTAGAACTCCATCCATAGGGCTACTACCTGTACTCAAATCCGTCTGCGAATGGTCACTTAAGCACCTGAGTTCACCTAAATCTTCTCTAGACTTCTGACCACATAGTTACTAGTGAATTTCTTTTATTAACTCTCTCTTTTCAAAAGCATTTCAAATCGAAATCATTTCCAGTGAAAAATCAAATCTGGTGAAATTTTCCTTTCATTTCAACAACATTATTTTAAAAACAGTTCCATCTGGCATTACTTGGCCAAGAAAAATCCATTCATGCCCAGTATTGTCGAACATTGAGCTCTGATACCAAAAACTCTATCACACCCCGACCCCCGGACCGGACGTCGTGTCTGTCAATCTGTGGCCCCGTCGTAGGGCGTCGCGCTGCTCCAAGCTCGGCGCGTGGTCCGCCGAGGCCCCGAGCGTGCGACAGATTTCGTCAGTCTATCTTTCTACCTCTATACACGAGGTTTAAATCATTTCTTTAATTTCAAATGATCATTTTATTCATGCTTCACTAAGCAGTTAGTTTCAAATCAAATTCACCGGTTGTTCAAAATCATATTTATACTGGAAATCAAGATAATAGTAGCAGAAGCATTAATCAGATCAAATCCTTGAAAATCATTGAACACCGTATAACATACCATAACTAGAAATCATCAATTTATGAGTTAAAACAGAAACAGTGTTCAAGATGGTAAAACAGTCTTGTATATATATACATACAAAAATGTGATACATGACCCTCTGGTCCAGTTTCAAAATATACATAGTAAGAACTGTACAGAGAGATGTTTTAACAAAAATATCACTTTCTCTCTCTCTCTACATCCTCCGGTCTCCGGTCTACATCCTCACTGAGCGCTGGGCTCATGAGTACCTGTAAAATAAAAATGGGGTGAGCTCGAAAGCCCAGTGGATCTCCCCTACACATCAATAACAATATACAAACGAGCATACGAAACATGCAAACAATTTCAATCATTAGGGCGTTTCAAACA
The DNA here is from genome assembly GCA_030144865.1 of Tinospora cordifolia. NCBI lineage: Eukaryota > Viridiplantae > Streptophyta > Magnoliopsida > Ranunculales > Menispermaceae > Tinospora > Tinospora cordifolia. The sequence goes on from JAJIYU010012690.1 coordinate 1,306, forward strand.
CTTAGTTAGTTGATCGGTTACGCTCTAATATCAGGAATTTACCATCTGATATCAGGAATTAACCAAAAGGGTGAACCACCTTTGGTATCCTAGTTGTGGTCCTGAACACAATCAAGCACGACATCTTTATCACACAGAAGTCTACCTCTGAGACCACGACCCAAGAAGATACTGAAACCAAGGGAAAAGTCCTCATGACTTTCCAAATTCAAGGGTCTCATACGACCGCTCGCAGTTTGGCCTAGTTGGGGATACCAACGATGACGTCCTGGGACATCCGAAGATCCTCAACGCGATGTACCACCAGTAATTGCCCGTCACCGCCCCGGTACGTGGAGTTCTTAATAAACCTTTAATGTTTTTTAATTTTACAATCATAGTTTTCATTCCACACAGCATACAGACATGCTTATTCAAAATGCTAACCTAAATAAATAAAGCAAACAGACATCAAGCTAATCATAGTATCCTGGTACTAGAAAGCAAGTAACCAGACATTAGGATATCATGTAAATCAATCCACCCAAAGCATACATCCCTAACATGATACTAAGTACAGGAATTTAAACATAGATCACATTCCGCATCCTACGTTCGCATAATACTAAAGAGTGAGAAAGAGATAATCAACCCCACCTGTACACGCCAAAGTACCGCTGGGTCGTCCCTCCTCACACCGTAGTCCAATATCGTCAATCTGCATCATTAGATGGTAATGATACATTACTTTGGGCCTTTAATACATATCTAACCCAACCCTAAAGGTCTATTATCCATTAGTGCTTTAGAGTGTACCCAAAACACTCAAAAACAATGTTCAAGTCTATTGACTGTGTTCAGTACAGTGTAGACCACGGTCTACACACCATTTCTCACCCAATAGTGGGATTTCACCCATATATACTATACTTGTGATTACTAATCCCGTTTAACACTTAAATCTAGTGTTTTGGACACCAAACAATCATTTAAACATATAAACTAACTAGGGAATGGTTGTTTACATCGTTTACTCATTGAAACCCCTTGATTCAAGCCTAAAAACGGGATTCTCTTTCAATGAAATCGATCCCTTCATTTCTATCACCAAACAACCATTCTAAATCCATCATACTAGTGTCCAAACACACATACAAGGGGAATAAACAACAGCTCATCCCATTTAACTTGGTTTCCAACCAATAAACCCACAATAGCAAGTTCAAAAACGGATCTTAATCACTTTGATTCACAAACTATTAACAAATACTCTTAGATGAGCTCAAAACTTAAAGAAAACCCAAACAAAATCATAAAACTCACCTTGAATCGCTCTCCCGTCGCTCCTCTCCGATTCCCAAGCAATTTCAGTGCAAATGAGAAATTCTGCGCTTGAAATCTATATATAATTCGCACACGACCGCGGTCTTCACTTTTTGGACCTCGGTCATTGGACAGATTTTTCTTCATGGACCTCAGTCATCACTTTATGGACCTCGGTCATCCCTTTATGGACCGCGGTCGGCACTTCACGGACCGCGGTCACCAATGTGACCTAGTTCTCGTTTCTACAATTTTTCCACTGTTGACTGCGGTCGACCTTTAATGACCGCGGTCCACAGTGTTCTGCACATTTTCTAGGTTTCTCACATCACGGACCGCGGTCGGCAGCAAGACGCTTGTTTTTTAATACTTTTTCGTGCTCGTTTCTAGCTATCCGAATGTTCTAATAAATTTTATCTTGATTAAATATCATATAATGATAATTAAAAACAAGTTTCCACTCATTTTTATATTTATTTTGAATTTTAAAAAATTCATGTTGACATGGACACCTTATAAGACCTAGGGTGATCACACTAGCACTAGTTAGATCTTGAATGCTTCATTTGCACACTTCTTGTTTCACCTTCATTATTCATTAGCTACCATATTATATATATAACAATAGTGAGCAAAAATTCAGAAAGTACCACAAGAGATGCATGAAGAAATACTTTCGTGATCTACTAGAGTATGAAGGATGGACGACTGACAGTTGCTTTGCTGATTGGAGATCATGAAAAACAATTGACAAAACTTAATGACAAGAAGAAAAAGATTAGAACAAGGAATCTATGATTTGCAAGGTTTAAAGTTTTTCTGTAACCTTATCCATATCTTTATGTGCTTTCCCCAAATTAGAGTAAAATCATAAATGAAATAAATTGATGGTTTGTTCAATGCTTTAAATACTGCAATGGTTTTTTTTCTTACAACATACAAGCTTGTATCTGACACCCGCATTATTCCAGGTTAGTTTCTATTTTCAATGATTTCGACTTGTTTTAGTAGTTAATTATTCCATGTATAAATATCATGTGTCTTAGAGCATCCTCATTGAATAGTTGGATCTTTGGATTTATAGCTTCCTTGGAATTTTCCAAGGTGATTTTTTTTCTGCCTGAATTTGTACTCAATCCTTGATAATTTGAGGGCATTTTTGGAGAATGGATAAGGAAAATGCCAAAGTTGGGTCCTTTTATGAATTGTTGACCTTTATAGATATTGGAAAAATATCTTTTGCTGACGATTTATATATATATACACCATGTTATTTGTATATCATGCATAAATATGGACAAGATTAATGTTATCTTTTCTATGGGAGGAAAGGTACAACGTAATTCTTGAGCTAATAGGCTAACCTCAAGGAATGGTACAGTGTAATACTTTAGCTCTTATTCTTAATTTTTTTAAAAATTAATCTAATTAAGTTTATTTTTTTATGTAGATATATATAAAGATTGGAACAATGGAGAACTTGAGCTTATATGCTTGGATTGTGTATCAAGATGAGACGTGATGATCCTTCAAGAAGAACTTTTTATTTTTGTTTATTAGGATTAATAACGATAAGTAGTGTAAATAATAATTACACTTTTTGATGGATTGTATATATGTTTGGCACAATGAAATTTTTATTCTTAAGGGATACGAATAATGCATGCATATATATATATATAATTAGTGTACTTTAATTTTGACTGAATAATGAGGGTATAACAAAAGAATAATTCATGTATAATGTTCGTCAATAGCGGTAGAATGTGAGAATAATTTCAAAATAATGCGGGGATAAACGAATAATGCGCGTGCACACACACACGCACACACACACACACACACACACATATATATACATAAAATATGTACCTTTTTTATGACTGACTAATGCAAATATAATAAACGAATAATTCATGTATAATGCGTGTGAATAACAGTATAATGCGAGAATAATTTCATAATAATGCGAGAATAAACGAATAATGCCCACATATAATTTCGTAAGGTGTATTGACCAACAGAAAAAGTTTTATATGTGCATTATTCGATCGTTATCGCTATATATTTATACGCGCATTATTCGATTTTTATCCCTACATTACGCCACATTTCGCGGGTTATATATACAATTATTCATGTATTATTCGATTGTTATCGCTAGATTTTTATTGGATATTATTCAATTTTTATCCCTACATTATATAACATTTCATAGGTTATTTATACCATTATTTACGTATTATTCAATTGTTATCGCTAGATTTTTATACATGCATTTCGATATTTATCTCTATGTTATACTACTTTTTATTGGTTATACATATATACCATCATTCACGAATTAATTATTTGATTGTTATCACTAGATTTTTATACGCGCATTATTCAATATTTATTCCTACATTATATCATATTTCAGTGTTATATATACCATATATATTATTTATGCAATATTAGATCGATATCCCTACATTTTTATACGTGCATTATTCTAGCGTTATACATACATTATACCACTATTCACAGTTATACCATTATTCACGTATTATCCTATTGTTATCCCTATATCTTTATATGCACATTATTCGATCGTTATGCCTACATTATACTGTCATTCACAAGTTATACCATTATTCAACATTAGTGGTATTATATAAGTATAACATATGAATAACGTATGTATATATAACGTAATATGTTTACAATGATCAAATAAAACGTTGTTATAGACAGCTATAGACAACGTTCACGAATGAATGTTGTAATAACTTAAGTTCTTTTAACAACAGTCGACCAACGAACATTGTAGAAGGTGTCATTCGACAGCGAGCAACTATGATTGTTCTAATAACATAGAACAACGTTCGTCTGCTCATTGTAATGACTTTTTCAACAATGTTTCCAAGGTGAATGGCTTTGTATACATTTTACGTAAGCGATTTGACAACACACATTTTATGAATGTTGTTATATGCCTTCTATTAGAACGATCGTTGATGCACGTTATTGTATCATCAATTTCTTGTAGTGCTTTAAACAAAATTTATGTGTAACTAATTTTTAGTTTTTTTAACATTATATTTAAACAAATTTCTTAATTGACACTTTTTTAACTTTTAACTTTTATTTTTAAACAAATTGTCTTATCAATATTTGTTAATAATTTTATTAATTTAATTATACTAAAATAGTTAACATATAATCTTGTTTTAATAAAATTGTTTTATTTAAAATATTCTTAGGTAAAAATTAGGTTCATGTAGTTAATTTAAATAAAAATATATTTTTATTTTCAAGAATAAATTAAATTATAGGTGATTTGTTAGAAATTTCTCAATGTTTATATTGAGAATGCATTAGTTGATCACAATTATTTTGTCGTTGGATCAAGTTATTATTATAATTTATCTCTTTCAAAATAAATAAATAAACATTAAATTTCATTTCTCCTAGAAAAACTAACGCTAAGACAATGAACCACTGTCTCTTTCAATCTTCTTGTTTTCTTTTCTCATTCTTCATCATTTGTAACTAATCATGTAACAACCCCTTTTTCTAATTCATTTCTTATCGCGTTTTTATAAGTTAAAACAATTAAAGTAAAATTTTATTTTTGTTGCAAAATGTGCTATTGGGACTGATTTCCAAAAACATAAAATGATCAAAAACAATTGTTAGGCATCATTCATAAAGTGAGTAAATGCTATAGTGCGCTACTCCCTACTTTGTAGCATAAAATAATGTGTCTACTTCTTTTCATTCAAAGCCTTTCAGGTGTAAGTTTTGAGTGTTCTAAGGCTTGTTTTGTTTGTCTTTTAGTGTTTTACAACTACAAAGGTTTAATTGTATACGTTCTAAGAATTTGAAATCAAATTGAGAGTTTTCCATTGTTGGTCACAAGTTAAACAACAATCGTCATTTTATGTGAACCACCTATATTTGAACTTTTGGTTCTCTCTCCTTGATTTATCATTTTATGTCATTCTTGTAGCATTTCAAAGGTGTTTTACAAACTTTCTAAGGGTGTAAAGATTGTGATCTTGCAACCTTGTTATCATTCTCGAAATGAAACCCAAACTGTGGTGGTCACAAGGTTTACGTGACCCAAAACTTGAATGTGCAACCAACTATTTATGGAATTAGTTCCTAGCCTACAATTGATGGATTTACACCATTCTTGAGGCTTTATGTGGCTGTGTTAGGGTCTGAGCAAGATAAAGTTTGTGGCTTACATGAATTGTTTTTTCCAAAGTGGTTGGACAATCATGTTTATTTTATGAACAAAGCGTTCATGATTTAGTTCCTGTACTAACATATGTGAATCCAAAATAAAAGAGTGTTTAGAAATACTCACAAGTGAGTGTTTAGAAGACCTTGGCTGGTCACCAAGGTCTTCCAATCTTAGCTGCTGCCTCCCTTCATACGTAAGGGTTTTTTTCCGAAACCCACACTTAAAGAATGGTTAGCTTTGTAATACCCCAACCCCATAGAAACATGTTTAAGCTCAACCACAAGGCAGGTTGGGTCCTATGTTACATTTACAAGTATACAACTTGCATCTCAATTCCTTTATTCTAACACTTATTGAAATACTCATAAATACACTTCCATTGAGTTTGATATTCAACAAGATAATGCAAGCGAATAAAAGAAAACTTCAAATCTTTATTCATTCAAATAAAATAAAAATATTATATTCTTAAAATCAAATCCAAAGATTTAGTACATAACTCTAAAAATCAAAAGTAAAATTCAGCGGAAGTCTTTATTCAAAATTTGGGACATATGCCCTTATAATACGAATTTTTTAAAAATAGACTATCGAAAATCCATAGTCTTCATGTAATTTAATTTCCTGAAAAATAGAAAAAATAGGTGAGTACATATCCCAGTGGATCATTCATCAAACTATTAATTTACTAATTCAAATCAAAAGTACATCCAATTTCAATTACTTACAAACATTAAATGTTTCAAACAATATCTTGTAGGGTTGTATATTTGACCAAAAGGGGTTCTTAATCCCTTGATATTCTTCATTAAAATACTCTTATTCTAGGATGGAATGACAATTTATCTTGTCATATTTCATTGGAAATAAGGATCACATCTCCTCATTCCAAGTATTTAAAAAACACATCCACACTTAGTGGTGTTACTCATATACACTAAGTATATATAAAGAACACCAATAACATCACTTAGACTACTATGATGGTACATGATTCTTATCTTCACTTTCTCATATTTAAATTTAAATAAATATGAAATAAGATCATAATAATTAATATCAGAATTTAGAAGAATCACGAGAACATAGAAAACACAAATAACATGCTAGAAAACTCAAAAATAAGCCTAAGCATGGTTTCTAAGCATATTATGCTATCATGCATAAATTAAAAATATAAAAACATGCTAGCTGAAATTAAAACATGATCAAACATGCTCCAAACTGAAATTTAAACATGCTGAAATTTATAAAATAACATGATAAAAAATAAAAACAAGAATGCACTAAAAACTTGAAGTAGTATAATAAGAGTTCTAGAAATCTTCTCCACCTTATGATGTTTTCTCCTAAAAATTTAAGCAAGGGTTCCCAACGTTCAAGCACTTCCAAATGCCAACAAAATAACTCAAAACAACTCACTATAAGACTGAAATTAGAACTTCTCACACAAGATAGAAAAGAGAAGTGAGAAGAGGTGCCAAGAAGAGGGCAAGAACAAACAAAGAGGGAAGTGTCAACTCTTTGCTTTGAGATGAGATGAAAGTGAGCAAGAGGGGTTTTATATAGATGTTCATGAGCACAAGGGGGCATGAAGGGCAGCTCACAAAGTTGGGCAAGTTTCCAAACAAGAAGGGACAGTTTGCTTTGGAATAAGTAAGTGTGCTCATGGGACCACTAAGACTTGCTAATTTCATTCGACTTTCTTTTTAATTTCTTATTTAATTAAGAAAATAATTTCAGACATAGAAATCATCCTAATATTAGTTGGGACGTCTTATTAGATAAGATTATGCTCATAGAATCTTCCCTTTTTGGGTTTCTTGCTTGTTCATCACACAAACATTCATAGAAACACTTCTAATTTTGGCCTTTTTGATTAAGAAATTGTTTCCTTAAGCAAAGGTGGCAGGTGAATACATGATTAGACTTGAAGGAAATAAGATTAAGGTCTTAAGAATTCTAGGAAACTCTCTTAATTTAGAATTTGGCGCATATGGAGCACACACACATGGTGTAGATGTTTTTAGTGTGTATGGGTACACTTGATCATTTATCTTGGTACATGAGATTACTTGTCTTGGTTTCTAACCATGGGAAAACTTCTTATAAGTGTGGTATACTGAATCATTTGCATGTTACATAGGATCATTTTGTATGGATTCAAATAATGGAAACATCCCATGGAGCTTCGGGTTGGGCAGGGTGCGCATGATCATGGTGTTCCACCCATATGACTTGTACATATTAGGGGTGGCCATGACTTCATTGGTTCACAAAAATCAAATAAAAATTAATTTTTCATTATTTATATGAAATTATGATTTATATCCTATAGTTTTAGAATCACATGAACTTATGCACATTTTAAGGTATGGTTTGGCCTTAGGTGATTTTCCTTGAAAAACTTTTCTTATTTAAGATCCACTGAGGTCACTAGGCAAATAAAAATCTAAATCTTGGCCAATCATTCTAATTTTTGGATATGTCATTCATTTTGTAAGTTCATATTATTCCATTTCGTTTTGGGTCATTTCGATCCCTCGAAGTATCCTAAATGATAATTTTTTTTTCTAATTTGGACTCTTTGAAGGGCGTTTGAAAAATGAAAACTTTAACCTTGACCAATTGTTCAATTTTTGGATATGTTGTCCCATTAGTTGGTTCGTGTCACCATACTTCATTTCAAGTTGTTTTGGGTCCTTAAGGGTTACAAATTGGGAGTTTTGAAACATGCTAAATTTAACCCTGAAATGAACCCGATTTCATTTGACATCCAAATTCCACTGAATTGATGATAAATTTCATTTGTTTGAGTACAGAGAATTCAAGGTATTACAACCTACCCTCTTTAGAAAAAGTTCGTCCTCGAAATTTGTACATAACTAAAGATTTTTAGTGAATAGGTGTGGATACTTGGTCTTCATCTCACTTTTGAGTTCCCAAGTAGCTTTTTCCACCCTGTGATGTTTTCACAGTACCTTCACTAAGGGATATCCTTCGTTTGTAGACTCTGTACTTTATGGTCGAGGATTCTGACCACTGTTTCCTCATAAGTAGCATCATCTTGAATATTTACTTCCTCCCAGTGGATGATGGGAGATGGGTCAGGTTCGTACTTTCTCAACATCGATACATGAAATAAGTTATGAGCTGAAGTAATTTGGTTTGCTAGTCCAACTCATAAGCACATTCTTCGATTCTTCTAAGTATTTCAAAGGGTTCGATAAACCTTGGAGATAACTTCCCTTTGAATCTGAACCTTTTGATACCTTTCCAAGGACTAATTCTCAAAAATACCTTGTTCCCAACTTGAAACTCTAGTGGTCTTTCCTCTTGTCAGCATAACTCTTCCGACGACTCTGTGCTGCAGTCAAACCCTTTCTATTAACTTGACTTGGTTATTCATTTCTTCTACCAAATCTAGTCTAGTTAATACATGGTCTTCGAGTTCAGCCCAACAGGTAGGTGATTTGTAGGGTCTTCCATAAAGAGCCTCGAATGGAGCCATCTTAATACTTGCCTGATAACTATTGTTATGGGCAAACTCTACCAAGTGTAAGTACTTCAATCCCCCTTGAAGTCTAAAATACAAGACCTCAACATATTTTCTAAAATTTGGATAACTCTCTTAAACTGACTATCCGTTTGAGGATGAAATGTTGTACTCATGGTGAGCTTAGTACCCATCTCCTTTTATAGACTTTGCCAGAACTGTGAAGTGAATCGAAAGTCTCTATCAGACACAATAGTCTTAGGAATACCATGAAGCCTGACAATTTCTTTCTCATAAATTTCATCCAGCTTACTAACTTGGTTTGTGTAATTAAATGAAATTCAAGATCAATTTAGTGAAATTGGGTACAAAATGAAACCGGACTCATTTCGGGGCTAAATTCAGTAGGTTTTCAAAAGTATCATTTGGTAACCTTTAGGGACCGAAAACAACTTGAAATGAAGTAAGGTAACATGAACCAACTAATTGGGCAATATATCCAAAAATAAGAATAATTGGTTGAGGTTAGGGTTTTCATTTACCAAACGCCCTTCAGGGGGTCCAAATTTGGAAAGAATTGGCATTTGGGGCACTTCGGGGGATCGAAATAACCCAAAATTAAATAGAATGACATGAACTAACAAAATGAATGACATATCCAAAAATCAGGATAATTGGCCAAGATTTGAATCTTTATTTGCCTAGTGACCTCAGTGAGTCTTAAATAAGGAAAGTTTTTGAAGGAAAATCACTTAGGCGAAACTATACCTTAAAATTTGCATTAGGTTCATGTGATTCTAAAATTAGAGGTTATAAATCATAATTCCTTGTAAATAAGAAGATATTAATTTTTATTTGATTTTTGTGAACCCATGAAGTCATGACTACCCTGAGCATGTGCAAGTCACATGGGTGGAATACTATAATCATGTGTACCCTCACCCTACCCTAAGCTTCATGAGACATTTCCTTTATTTAAGTTCATGTAGAATGATCCCATGTGCCATGAAAATGATCGAGTATGCCACCCCTATGAGATGTCCCACTTTGTATTAAGAAACCATGAATGTATGATTCCATGTGCACTATGATGTGGCCATATACACCATGCTCTACAAACCAAAAACATCCCAAAAAATCCAAATTAGAAGTTTCTAATTTAAGAATAGAAGTTGCTGATAAAAATGTTTCTAAATACCCAAGGAACAAGATTAGAAGTTTCTAATCCAAGAATAAAAGTTGTTGAAAAATGTTTCTGAACACCTTAAAAACAAGATTATAAGTTTCTAATTCAAAATAGAAGATTGTCAAATCTTGTTGACTTGGTGTTTGTAAGAAAAGGAATCAATTATCAAAACATATTGAAAAGTTGCCTTGCTCACAATATCACACCTAAATTAACTTCCAATCAAAGAATAGTAAATATTCTAAATCTTTTTTGTATTCACACATAAATAGGAAATTAAATAAAACTTATATCTTGTATTTACATTAGGAATTGGAAACCAAATCAACCCACATTCTAAATCGTATGCACACTCAATCTATGCATTCCAAAATGTCCCCATGGAGAAATGGAAAGGTTTCCTAGTATGAGCATGCCCAAATTGTCCTCTAGTACTCATGAAACTCTATAAAACCCCCTTTTTGCTCACATTCATTTCATCCCAAAGCAAAGAGTTGACACTTCCTTCTTTGCTTGTTCTTGCCCTCTTCTTGGCACCTATTCTCACGCTCTTTTCTTTCTTGTGTGAGAAGTTCTTATTTCAGTGTTTTAGTGAGTTGTTTTGAGTGATTTTGTTGGCGTTTGGAAGTGTTTGAACATTGGGAACCCTTGTTGAAATTTTTAGGAGAAAACATCGTAAGGTGGAGGGAATTTCTAGAACTATTATCTTACTACTTCAAGCCTTTAGTGCATTCATGTTTTCAGTTTTTTTATCATGTTATTTTATAAATTTCAGCATGTTTAAATTTCAGTTTGGAGCATGTTTGATCATGTTTTAATTTCCGCTAGCATATTTTTATATTTTTAATTCTTGCACGATAGCATAACATGTTTAGAAACCATGCTTAGGCTTTTTTTTTTAGTTTTCTAGCATGTTATTAGTGTTTCCCATGTTCTCTTGATTATTTAAATTTTGATATTAATTATCATGATCTTGTTTCATATTTATTTAAATTTAAATATGAGAAAGTGAAGATAAGAACCACGTACCATCATAGTAGTTTAAGTGATGCTATGGGTGTTCTTTACATATATGTATATGAGTAACATCACTAAGTGTGGATGTGTTTTTAAAATACTTGGAATGGGGACATATGATCCTTATTTCTAATAGAATGTGACAAGATGAATTGTTATTCCATCCCAGAATAGGAGTATTTTAATGAAGAACATTAAGGGATTAAAAACCCCTTTTGGTCAAATATATAACACCAACAAGATATTGTTTGAAACACTTAATGCTTGTAAGTGATTGAAATTGGATGTATGTCACACCCCGATCCCCGGACCGGACATCATGTCTGTCAATCTGAGGCCATGTCGTCGGGCGTCGCGCGGCTCCAAGCTCTGCGCGTGGTTCGCCAAGGCACTGGGCGTGCAACTATCATCATCAATCTTTTCACAAACCTCTATACGCGAGGTTTAAATCATTTCTTGATTTCAAATAGTCATTTTATTCATGCTTCACTAAGCAGTTGATTTCAAATCAAATTCATCGGATGTTCAAAATCATATTTATACTGGAAATCAAGATAATAGTAGCGGAAGCACTAATTGGATCAAATCTTTCTAAATCATTGAACACTGTATAACATACCATAACTAAAAATCATCAGTTTATGAATCAAAACAAAATAATGTTCAAGATGGTAAACAGTCCTATGAATACATATACAAAAATATGTTACATGACCCTTCGGTCCAGTTTCAAAATATACATCGTAAAAACTATACAAAAACAGAGAGAGAGTTTAAATAAAAATATCACACACTCTCTCTCTATACTACCTCCAGTCTTCGGCCTGCATCCTCACTGAGCGCTGGGCTCATGAGTACTTGTAAGATAAAAATGGGATGAGCTCGAAAGCCCAGTGGATCTCCCCTACACATCAATAGCATTATATAGACAAGCATACGAAACATGCAAATAATTTCAAATCATTAGGGGCGTTTCAAACACTTAGTCAGTTTATCTGTTGTGCTCTAATATCAGGAATTTACCATCTAATATTAGGAATTAACCGAAAGAGTGAACCACCCTCGGTATCCCAATTGTGGTCCTAAACACAATCAGGCATGACATCTTTATAACACAGAAGTCTACCTCTGAGACCATGACCCAAGAAGATACTGAAACCAAGGGAAAAATCCTCTTGACTTTCCAAATTCGAGGGTCTTATACGGCCACTCGCAGTTTGGCCTAGTTGGGGATACCTACGATGATGTCCTGGGACATCTGGAGAACCTCAATGTGATGTGCCACCAGTGCCCGTCCATCGCCCCGGTACGTGGAATTCTTAATAAACCTTTAATGTTTTTTAGTTTCACAATCATAATTTTCATTCCACTAAGCATACAAACATGCTTATTCAGATTGCTAACCTAAGCAAAGAAAGCAAATAAACAAGTTGATCATAATATCCTAGTACTAGAAAGCAAGTAACTAGACGTTAGGATATCATGTTAATCAATCCACCCAAGGCATACATCCCTGGCATGATACTAAGTACATGAATTTAAACATAGATCATATTCCATATCCTACATCCGCATAATACTAAAGAGTGAAGAAGAGATAATCAACCCCACCTGAATCCGAAAAAGTATTGCTGGATGGCAAATCACCTCAACAACAGTCAACGTCATCCCTCTGCATCATTAAATATAAATGGTGCATCAAAATTTACTCTAAATCTCATTCAAAATTATTTGAGAATTGTCAGTTAAATTCTCTGTTCAAAACTAGGCAATTTTTTAGCTTTTCTCATTTCTCAACAACAGTACGCGAGACCATAGTCTACGCGTCCCACATGAATAACTGAACACTTTTAGTACTGAGCCTAGCTTC
>JAJIYU010012691.1:0-14383 GCA_030144865.1 Tinospora cordifolia
AGAAAGTAAGAAATTCGATTGAAAAATCAAAAAAATAAACTTAAAATGCATCCTACGGTCCAAAAACAATCTGCCAAAATCCAACGAATAGGATTAAATCCAAAACGAACGCCCGGGTGCACTAGATCATCAAGATCGAACGGCCAGAGATTCGCGTACGTAACTCGAGGATGATCGTGTGGCAAGAAGAGAGTTCGTTGATCGCGAACCAGATCCGAACACTGAAATCGATGATCATCCAACGGCTAGGTTTCGTGCTCACGGTAAGATGATCATCTGGTGCTACGCTCGAGGTGCATCCAACGGCGAAGATCAAAGCCGCATGATTAGATTGCAAACGTTGATGCGCTCGAAGATCATCGGTCAGTTCATATCAAAGCTGTTTTGATTCGATCGCGATCGTTGATGCGCTTGAAGAAATCTAACGGCTGAGATCGAGAATCTGAATTCAATTGATTTATCCGAGATTAATCCAATTGCTCCGATCAAAATTCGAATGCGTGTCTCGAGGAAAATCTGAGGAACCAGAATAAAGCCAAATTTAAAATACGAAAATTACGTTAAAATTAACGAAAAATATGAAAAAAAATATCCAAAAATTCCAAAAAAATATTTTTTAAATTTTGAAAAATATTTCTAAAATCCAAAAAAAATCTGAAAAATACTCATTTTGCTCCAAAAATTAGAAAGTACGAAATTAGGGAGAATTAGGGTGTTTTATTTAAAGAAGGACACAAAACTTTCTAATTTTCTCTCTTGGAAAACCTATATAAACCCCATAGGCTCATAATTTCATTCATTCCAAAAAAGTAAGAGTTGAATGTTCCTCTTGTTTTCTCAAAGCCTTCTTCTTGGCACCTTTTCCATCTTTCCTTCTTGTGTGTGTGAGAAGCTCTCGAATTGGAGAATTAAATTGGGCGATCTTCATTGGCACTAGTACGCGGGTGGAATTGCTGCCAAAATTTCGGAAGAAAAGCATTATAAGGTGGAAGTGATTTCTAGAACATCCTTCTGTTCTTATTTAAATTCATGGCATGCTCATTGTTGTGTATTTTTCACTGAATTCAAAGATTTTCAACTTTAGTTCTAGAATTTTAAATGTTTATTTAAGTATTTTAGTTTTGATTCATGTTTGAAAAATCATATCATCCATGTTAGTATCATGCTTAGGCTTTTAAATTGAAGTATGATGCAAGTTTTATGAGTGTATCATGAATTGACTGGGTATCTTCTGAATTTTAGTTTGATTTCATATTCTGAAGTTTATTTTATGAGATCATGATATGAGAATTAATCAAAGATGATGGAGATAATAACCACGTACCATCATAGTGGTCATGGCGACACTATGGATGTTCTTTTCATATGATTAATTCATATGGTTTTAAGACCAAAGTACCTAGTTGGTGGGTAAGTTCCCTTGAAGTCCAAAAGTCCAATGAAATTGGCTAAGAAAAGTTATATTTCACTCTAAGGAGGTACTTTGTTAAGAACATCAAGGGATTAAAGGCCTTTTTGGTCTGAGGCTCGACTTAAACAAATTGTTGTTTGAAACGCCTAATAATTGCAAGTGTTTGAATTATGATTGTGTTATGAGTTTGAATATAAAAGATGGTTGTTCGAAAAGGATCCACTGGGCTATGTGTTCACTCTTCCTTTCTTATTTTTGAGGAACATGAACCCATGGAGCTGTTGAATATAGATAGTTTCTTAGAAAGTGTCTACAGTATTAAATTTTTTTAGAATTTTAAGGGCATGTTGCCCGTAGTTTTTATGTTTTTCTACTGAAAAGTATTTTGAAGACTTCCGCTGTAATTATTAGTTCTTTTTGAAGAGTTTAGTACTCTCAATTTCTATTATGAATAAAATAATTTGAATTTCTTTATCTCTTTTAATTTGCCTTGATTTTATTGAAAATTTTGTATTCTTGACTTTTATACAAAGGCACGAGATATTGAAAAGAAAAGAACAAGTGTGTGTCGCTTGTAATGTAGCACTAGCCTGACCCACCGTTTTGTTAAGTCCATTGTCAGGAGAACAATGGCAATGTACACTGCTAAAAGATACGGGGGTTGAGGTGTTACACTTCACATGCTATCCATCAGATGCGTTCATATGGTTTAGTTGAAACTACCTCCCCTAAACAAGAAATGACTCTTCCAAGACCCTTGTCTGCAAGACTTTACTTTATTGAATCCCTCGTCTCCCAATCTTTTCACATATGGTGGGATACTCATGATTGTTCGAATTGTGTCGATTATGCTTTTAATGTTCAATATGGCATCTAGAGGCCCCAAAATAAGAAGTCTTCTCAACAAAAGCTCCAAGAAAGATATGAAATGGGTTATTCGTCAGTTGGTTTCATTGGATCGGGATATGGAAAGTACCAATATTATGTACTTCTCAATCAAGATTCTCCCCATGATTGTTTTGTTATCTCAAATACACCGAGTTAGTTCCAAGTTCCTCCTACAATGATAGATTTGAGGATCCTTTCAAGGGGTGTCAGATCCATTACCAACTCAAACAAGCCAAATCATAAAACTAGATGGTCCTAAGATTAGACCTCTTACCGACATAGAAGCCAAATCAAAATAATCTCCTCAAGACTATTGCCCAAAAAGTGGCAACAGATTCTTCAATAGTAGGATTCTAATGACCAAGTAGTCATGTCTCTCCATGATAGGCTTGACCAAGTTTACCAAAAACTTAAGCTCTTGTCAGAATTGGTGGAAAGTTATGATGATACTACTTCTTTATTCTTGCCACTTGAAAGAGAAAAGAAGTTTCTCGAAGCCCAACTCCAAGATATTACAATCCCAACCTCTTTTTCATCCCCAAATCCTTTTTATTCACCTCACATTGTCCCTTCTACCATGACAACAAAACCTATCTTCCCTTCCATTTTTCCATCTTCCTACAAAACATATAACCAGTTGAAAAGCTACCCATGACTAAAGGATTTTTCACTTAAACTCCACCAATCACCTTTTCTTGAGGAGCCATTTCCCAAAATGAAAGAAAAGGGAAAAACAAAAGCTTTCCATGGTTATTCCTCCCCCTGAACCAAATGTTTTTGCATCATCAAGAACACAACCTTTGCCAAACATTTCTAAAAATCATCTCACCACCTTCCTTGAATATATGGCATGGCGATATGACCAACAATGGTCAGTGTGGTAGACCAAGAGGCAATAAATCCTCTATTAAGTCCTTAGCATTAGATTTAGATTCGTCATCTTGTGAGGATATTACTGAACTTTATGTAGCTTCTAGCACTGGTGAAACAAGACCCTCCTTTATCGACACAAGCATTGAACCTACTGATGATATGGAGTTTTCTCGTCCCCTGATGACAAAAACCCATAAATCAAATAGTGGGTCTTTTAATATGCTTAATCTTAATGGGTTAACATTAATGACTAGCCTCTTTTCTTTCATGATATGCTTTTTTGATGCTTGGCAGAAGAAACAAGGAGCAACTAATAAAATTTTTCTTGAAAAGCTAGTCATATGTTTCTCTAGAAGTCTCCGAGACTAGTGGTTTGCTATTCAAGAATACAGACAGATCAGTTTTCTTCAAAAAACCATCACTAACTTTTTGGCTATTCTTTATACAACTACAAAATGCTGGTCATTCAGACTTCGAGACATGGAAGCTCACTATGAGAAAATGTCCAAGCTTTCTTATCTCATAAAAGGAGTGGATGATAATAATTTGAAAATTGTTTTCATTTTCTCTTATCCAAGATCGGTTACGGACAAAGCCTACGTTCATATGACAACCATTAAAAAGAAATTTCAAGATTGCACACTAGGTGAATTATATTCTTATATTCGAATGGGTCACCAAGCTTTGTGCACCTAGAACGAGTTTTTCGAATAAAACCAATGAATGGGAAAAATACTTTCAAAGGCTTTTTATGATCTAAACTTCCCAACAAGTTTCCATCCTCATGAGCCATGCTCTTGAAAAAATTCTGCACCCTTCCAGCCAAAATGGAGAAAATCTTCCAAATTCTCTAAGAAAAAGGGTTTTCGAAGAACTAAAACCCAGTGATGATTCTTAAGAAGAAAAGGGACTAGAGGAAAAACATCAAACACCAAATGCTTCATATGTAAAAAGAAAGGTCATTTTGTTAAACAATTCCCAAACAAGACAAAGAAGCATGTCAATGTCATTGAGAAAATTATTCAACTCATAGATATAGAAACCTCTAATGTTGAATCACTTTTTTCCCTTGAAGATGAATATTCCCTAGAAGTTCTAATGGCAGTTTTTGACATTGAAGCCTTTGTCCTAAACTCTTTTCCTTCCATGGATTGGTTGTACAACCAACCCCATGCCAAGGTCCAGGTATATCTCTCTCCCTACCATAATCTAATTACTCTCACAGCTTTGATTGATACAGAAGCATCAACCACTTTAATGCATTTGTCTGCATTACTTTCTGAATGGTGGAGGCCATACTAGTAAACTTTCAACACTGCTAGCAAAACCTCACTTGATATCACACTTATTAGCAAGCCTGTGAAATAAAGTTTCATCCTCTACTCACCTTCAAGCTTCGGATCCTAGGTACCCCATTCCTTTCCAAAGAAATTCATCATTAGCTATGACATTGTCCAGCAAATCAACCATCTCACCCGGACGACCCAAGGTCTACATACAAATTCAACTAAGATTTGATACCCTAGGTCTAGGGAAGAGACCTTAGGTAGAGACTTGGTTGTTGTCAAGAGTGGCATAGTGGATCATAAATGGAAACTTTTAGGATGTAGGCGAGAGACTGAAAATGTGTGAAAACGAAACACTTATGTGGTCAAGACATGAGATTGGGAGGATCCTGTATCTCTGATTTCTATGTGGTATGGGATGCATAGGAATTCCAGGATATGGAGGAATCTTGGATTCGAAGAGTGATGGATCATGTTTGGTGAATAATCAGTAACTTTGGACAAACTTATTTTCCTATACTTGGTTGGTATGGGATAGTCAAGTATAGTGAGGCTTGGGAAGCCTTAGATATCTAGACATTTGTAAAATTGATTGGGTGTTGTAAAACCTCTAAATAGAAGTCTATGTTGAAGGGCAAGGGTGGTATGAGACACTCAAACCTAAAGGCATAGACGAAAGCCTATAATTTTGCTATGCTAGCATGATACAATGATTGAATACATGAGTTACTTATTTCTTAAACATATATGACACCAAATCTTGTAACTAAGAACAAAAGAACTTAGAAGAATAAACTATTAAACCACTGAACAATTTGATAACCTAAAGACATGAATCTAGAGTTATGATAGCATGAATGAAATGAAAAACCTAAGAAAACAAATACTGAAAAGATACTCGACTTGTAGAGAATAGCTAGAGTAAGAACATCTGCTACTAGAGCTACCACATTTGACGAAATTGACTCTCGAGGGCAGAAAATACCAAATAATGTGGCTGAGACCTAGATGGAGAACGTGCTGACAAAGGTCACAAGAAGGGTCATGGAGCAAATCATGAGGGCAATACCTCAAATGATGTCGTAGGTGGCACCACAGCCGCAGGTACAAAAACCTATTCCGATGTAGCAACTAGTGCCAGTGCCAGTGCCCAATATCCTAGCTTGTTAGGGGGTACAAAAAGATCTGGAAAACAGTGAGCATAGACAAATGTTGCTAGAGTTAAAGAAACTCCAACCATCACATTTTGATGGTACTGCTGATTGCTTAACAGCTAACCATTGGTACCAAGAATTGGAGAAATACCTGGACGTATTAAAAGTAACGGGTTCCAACAAAGTGGCGCTGGCTACCCATCAGGTCAATGGACTAACCAGATTCTGGTGCCATATGTTGACGACTGACTCGAACACCAATGTCAAAGGGATCAACTGGGAAGAGTTTAAAGAGATATTCTATGAGAAGTTCTTTCCCAAAGCAACATTGACGAAGATGCAAGAGGACTTCGTTAGGCTGAACCAGAGAGATATGACAGTTGTCGAACATGAAGCCAAATTTACAGAGTTGGCCAAGTTTTCATGTGAGCTGATTAGGGAGGAAAAGAGAAAGGTTGACCACTTACTCAAGGTCTCAAGATTGAGATCCGAAAGATAATAAGGACATTAGGCTCGAAGACATATAGGGAACTTGTAGAAAGGGCACTGACCCTAAAATAATAGTTAAACTTTGAGCAGAAGTTAAGGAACAAAAATAAGAGGCCAAGAAATGGCAAAGACCATCAAGGATCTCAGAAAAAGTTGAACACCCATCAACCAAATGGTGGAAATAGGGCACCATAGGCCCTACAACAAGCATATCAAACAAAGATGAACGGAATGAACATGCAAGACAATAAGGGTTGTGTTATTATTGCAACCAGCCAGGGCATCTGGCAAAGTTCTGTCCTACCAAAGTCTAGTCCCTCAACAACAACAACATCAGAGAAGATGATAGAATGGATGTCCTCAACAACAGCAACCCTAACAAAACAATAATTAGGGGTAGAACCAAAACTAGGGCCTTGGGTAGAACCAGGCCAGAGTATTAGTGATTGCTGAAGAACAGGTCTTTGTAGAAGGTACATTCTTGTTATTTAATGTTGTTGTAAATTTGTTGTTTGATTCGGGTGCTACAAAATCTTTTGTTTCAAAAGAACTGGTTAATAGATTGCAATTAGTAAGAAAGACTTTGCTTGTAAATTTGAATGTATCCACACCCATAGGAACTAATATTACCTCAAAAAAAATATGTACACGTGATCTTATATTTGGGGATAAGCTGATTTTAGCCGATCTACGAATGCTTCCACTTTACGGGTACAATGTGACATTGGGTATGGATTCATTAGACTAGTATTAGGCACAAAATAATTGTCTCAAGAGAAGAGTGTCGATAATGTTACCCTCAAGAGAAGCCTTTAGAACCAATGGTGATATCTAGAGATTACCTAGGAGCCTAATGATAGCCAAGTTGAAATGCTTAAGGTAGAAGGATGAACTTGAAAAACTCCTAAAGGAGGACTCTGAAGGACAGAAAGAGATTCATAGCCTAGTAGTAGTCCAAGACTATGAAGATGTGTTCTCTGATGACTTACCTAGACTACCACCAACTAGAGACATAGAGCTCAAGATTGAACTCAATCCTGAAACCAATCCTATAGCTATACTTCCATACCAAATGACACCAGTGGAAGTAATCGAGTTCAACGCCCAACGAGACGAGCTTCGAGAGAAAGGATTCATTAGACCAAATGAAACTCCTTGGGGAGCTACAGTGTTATTCGTGAAAAAGGGCGGATCCATGAGACTTTTGTGTCGACTATCTAAAGCTGAACCAGGCGACAGTAAAGAACAAATATTCCTTACATAGGATAAATAACCTTTTTGATCAATTGAGAGGAGCTACTCATTTCTCAAAAATTGTCTTAGGTTGGAGTATCATCAGTTAAAGATTCATGAATCAGACATTCACAAGACGATCTTTAGAACATGATATGGACAACTTCAAGTTTACGATGATGCCTTTTTTGGTCTAACCAATGCCTTGGCAGCATTCATAGACTTGATGAACCGAGTATTTAGACAAAACTTTGGCCAATTTGTCATGGTATTTGTTGATGACATCTTAATAAATTCCAAGTCAAAGGAGGAACACCTAGAACACTTGAGGTTCATGTTGGAAACACTTAGAAGACACCAACTATGTGCCAAGTACAGCAAGTGTGAATTCTGGATGAAGGCGGTTAAATTTCTTGGTCATATAGTATCTGTAGAAGGTATCACTATAGATCCTAAAAAGGTGGAACCTATCACAGATTGGAAACAACCTAAGACGGTTACAGATATCAAGAGCTTCTTGGGCCTAACTAGATACTATAGAAGATTCATACAAGACTTTTTCAAATTAGTGAAACCCATAACCAAACTGACTTGAAAAGAATTTAAGTTTACTTGGGATGAAAAGTATGAATAATCATTCTAAGAACTAAAGAGGAGATTGACTTTGGCCCCTATCTCGGTCACTCCGACTCATGGTATCTGTAACAACCCAGACCCTGGTCCATGCATCTCTCAGGCCGTACGCGAAGATCCGCGCCCATCTGGTAGGATAAGCCATGAGATGATCATCCGCCGAGTACCAGAGCGCTACTTAATTCGTCTACTCTCTGTCTATTTCTTTCTTTCAAGTAATGATAAAATTAATTTAAATAGACAAGAAATTTTTTTTCTTTGAAATATTGTTTCTAAGTAAATAAAATGGGTCAATGAAATTTCAAGTAAAATAAGAAGCTTCGAGTTCAAATTTAAACAATTTAAATATCTCTAAAATAAACCAAAAATATTTAATTACTTATATAAAACGATTAGTCCAAAGGTCTGGGACACATGCCTAGTTCAAATTGAGTACAAAAGTATTATGTATAGAAAGAAAATAACAACCTCCTCAGTGAGGTTTCACCAGAATAGTCGGAGTCGTCTAGAGATGGTCGACTCGTACCATGTCAACTGTCACCTAAAATGCAAAAGTAGGGTGAGCTCGAGAGCCCAATGTATCATACAGCACGACACTAGCATTATTCAAACTAAAAATATAAAACATACAAACACTTTCAGTACATTAGGGCGTTTCAAACACTTTATTGTTTTTGTCGCAATTAACACCAAAAGGCTTGTGGCCTCGATGTCCCCCTCGTGGTCCAGGAGCAAATTCGAAGGTAACGCCCAAGGGCCGATTACCTTTCAAGACCTTGACGGGGGCATGACGCCGAAATGACACCCAGCCTCGCAACCAGTCTAGTTAGGGACACCCACGATGACAGCCAAAGGCCGATCATCGCCCTGATACATGGTTTTAGTCTTAATTTAATCTTCTTTAGTTTCACAATCACATTGCAAATCATACATCTTAAGTAATACTTCAAACACATGGAAATCAATCATACTGACGTTCATTTATGGCACGAATTATTTCATATTGTCTAGGCATGTGAACATGGCAATTTATTTAAAAAAATCAACATGTTATCTCAACGCTCAACCAGTCATTCCAATCAATGATCACTCAAGAACAGTCCTAGCATGCTGCTAAGTGCATATTCAAAATAATTAATCATCATGTTTAGTATTAAAAATCCAAATAATAGTAGGGAGTACAGTAATCACATTTACATTATTTTTTGGGTACCTTGCGCCTCCGTGCCGCTCTTCACCACTATTTGATTTTTTTTAATCTGAAAATAAAAATCATTCTATTGATTCCAAAGCCTTTCATTCAAATCAAATTTAAACTAGTTTCTTAGGCTTTGATATTTTTATTTTATTTTATATATTTGAAACGAGATCCCTCGCATTGGTACGTACTATTCGACGTACCCAACAATATTTTATTTCACCTCTAATGTATCCAAAAATAAATTTTTCACAAAAATAATTCGCAATAGTATTATTAAAAAAATGAAACCTAAGTTTTCACCATTCAAAAAAATGCGAAGGTCTCACATTTGTGAACCTCGAATGCAAAAGATTCGAAATGCTAAAAATCTCATTTTTCACTCTGATAGCCAAATAAACACTATATTAGGAATATTGAACGTGGAGATTTGAGTTTAGAGAGCATTATACCTCTTTGCTATTTCGTTCTCCTTTCGTTCCTCTTCAAAATAGATTTTTTTTATGCCTTAATCTATTTTCAATCCACAATAGAAACATCCATATTTCAAATTTTAACAAATAAAGATGCTAAAACATGCCTTCAATAAATAAAGATGCTAAAACATGCCTTCAAATTAGCTCACCTTGTTTATGTTTGTTTCGTCCGACGAAACCCTCAAATGAACCCTCGCAAGCTCGTTTCTTCACAAATTTGAGATTGTGAACCTGTTGTGAGGGCTTTAGTGTGCTCAAAACATTCTAAAACCCCTACAAAAAAAAATCAGATAACCAAGATTCAAAGGTTGTATAAGAAACTTGGAATCTAGGGCATCAATTTTTTTCACGGATTTGGGTTCAAAAATGTGAACCCTTGTTGCTATTCGTCTGCTTTGTTTGCACCAGCACGCAATAGCAACTAGTGCTTCTTCTTTGTAGATGACATAGCAAACATAGTCGATCGCGCCTTCTTCTTCGTGCGAGACGCAACAGCAAGGCTGCTAGTTTTGTTCTTCTACTTCATGCAAAACACTTAAGTCGTCTATTTTCTTCTTCTCCTTTGCACGAAACACACAGATCTGTACTAGATCTGCATTCGTCTTCATTTCGATCTTCTTTTCTTTCATCTATTCTTCATGCCCAAAACGCAGTTCACTGCATTTTTTTCCTCTTCTTTTTTCGTTCAACACACAGAAACGCATAGGTTGCACTTCTGGTTTTCCTTTCTCTCTTTTTTTTTCCTTTGTCCAAGATTTGAATGAAGAAGGAAAGAAAAGAAAGAAAGAACAAAATAATAAGAATCTATTAATTTTATTTTATTATTATTTTTTTCTTTTTGCCAAAATCATGTCTTTGAAATTTCACACATTTTTTTGTTATTTTTGGCTTTCCATTATATATACTATTACTTATTATTATTATTATTATTATTATTATTATTATTATTATTATTATTATTATTATTACTATTATTACTATTATTATTATCTTTTTGTATTAGTATTATATATATATATATATATATATAAGTCTCCAAAGTGACGTGTACGCGTGATAAAATTTTGGGGTATTACAACCAACCCTCCTTAAAAGAATTTTGTCCTCGAAATTTAAAAGAATATGTACTTGTATGATGTTATCCTGTCAAGTGTTCTTGGTGAAGAGATCTAGGTACTTTGTTGGCTTCTCGCTCTCCAACTCCCAGGTTGCCTCTTCAGATCATGATGCCTCCACAACACCTTGACCAATGGAATGTCCTTGGTCTTGAGACTTTGCACCTTACGGTGTAGTAGTCTGACTGCTGGTTCTGCGTAAGTTGCATTGTCCTGAAGTACGATCTCCTCCCAATGTATGACATGAGATAGGTTTGGCTCGTGCTGTCATAGAATCGATGCATGGAATACATTATGGATCGAGGATATACAATTCGGCAGTCCTGCTCATAAGTGCACTCAACAACTCGCTTGAATATCTTGAACGGACTGATGAACCTCAGTGCTAGCTTCCCCTTGATTCCAAACTGTCTAATCTTCTTTTGTGGACTAATCTTTAGGAAAATTCTATCACCCGGTTGGAATTCTAAAGGTCTTCTTCTTTTGTTTGCATAACTTTTCTGCTTACTCTGAGCTGTAACTAGCTTCTTTTGAATCTTCTTTACTTAAATGTTAATTTCTTCTACTAACTTTGGTTTTGTGAGAACCTAATCTTCAAAGTTTGCCCAACAAGACAGTGATCTGTAGGGTCTACCATAAAACACTTCATATGGAGCTATCTGTATGCTCACCTGATAACTGTTATTGTAGGCGAACTCTGCCAAATGTAAGTACTTGCTCCAGTTGCCCTTGAAATCAAGGACACAAGCTCTTAGCATATCTTCTAATATTTGAATGACCCTCTCAGATTGCCCATTGGTTTGAGAATGGAATGCAATGCTCATGGTGAACCAACTTCCTAGCTCTTTCTGTAAGCTTTGCCAAAACTAAGACATGAACTTAGCATCTTTGTCTGACATAATAGTCGTGGGAACACCTTACAGTCTTACAATTTCTTTGACATATAGTTCTCTAAGTTTTCCAAGTACGTATGTAGATCAAATAAGTAAGAAATGAGCTGCCTTCGTCAACCGACCGGCAATTACCAATATGGTGTCTTCCCCTTTTTAATTCTTTAGTAGGCCGCTAACAAAATCCATTACAATATTATCTCACTACCATTCTAGTATAGGAAGAGGTTGTAACATCCCTAAAGGTTTTCTGTGCTCGCCTTTTACCCGCTGACAAGTCAAACACCTAGAAACATACTGGGCTATGCCCATTTTCATGCCTCTCCACCAATATGTCTTGTTCATATTCTAGTACATTTTGTCACCTTTCGGATGCATTGTGTACTTAGTTTGTTGAGCTTCATCCAAGATGGTTCTCTTGCTCTGCCCATTTTCTGGCATGCAAATTCTATTCCCCAATCTCAGTTTACCCTCTACATCAATTCTGAAGTTTGTATATTTAATGCCCTCTGTGAGATCAACAATCCACTTGTTACTTTTCTATTCATCTCTAATTTGGTGTAATAAGTCTGGTTGGCAAGTCATAGCATACAAATACACTCGTTTCTCATCTGATGCAATACCGAAGTTATATTCATTGATTAACTGGTACATTTGTCTTCATTCCTCATCTTTCTTACTGATTTTTTTGCTGAGTGCATTAGCCACCACATTGGCCTTGCCCGGATGGTAGTGCAACTGAAAATCAGTCTTTTAAATATTCTATCCACCTGCATTACCTCAGGTTTAATTCTTTCTGGGTATAAATGTACTTCACGCTCTTATGATTTGAAAATAGATCAAAACTCTCCCTATAGAGGTAGTGTCTCCAAATTTTCAGTGCAAACACAATCGCTGCCAACTCTAGATTACGGGTAATGTAGTTTCATTCATGCGTCTTCTTTTTTTAATTGCGTTAAAGCATAAGCTACTACCTTTTTCTCCCGCATCAACACCACGCCTAATCTATTCAACGGAGCATCGGTGTATTAGGTGTACCTCACACCATGAGTAGGTGTGACTAGAACGAATGTTAAAATTAACCTCTTCTTTAGTTCTTGGAATACGTGTTAACACTTATCATTCCAGAGGAACTTCTCTCCCTTTCTGGTTAACTTAGTCATTGGTCCAGCCAATTTTGAGAAATTTTGGATGAACCAACAGTAGTATCCAGCCAAACCTAGGAAGCTTCTGATTTCTGTGATAGTCGTAGACTGTTTCTAGTTTGATACCACATCTACTTTCTCAGGATCTATTGATATCCATTCTACCCAAACCACGTGGCCAAGGAACTTGACCCTTTTCATCCAAAACTCACACTTGCTAAGCTTGCATACAGTTTATTTCTTCTCAACACCTCCAAGACAATATGCAAATGTTCCACGTGCTCAGCCTTTGATTTAGAATAGATAAGAATATCATCCACAAACACTATGACAAACCAATCAAGGTATTATCTGAAGATTCTATTCATTAGGTCCATAAATGCAGTTGGTGTGTTGGTTAAACCAAACAACATCACTATGAACTCAAAATGCCCATATCGAGTTCTGAAAGTTGTCTTCTATATATCAGACTCTCTAATCCTTAGTTGATGATATCTTCACCTTAGATCAATCTTGGAGAAGTGAGCAGGTCCCCTCAATTGATCAAACAGGTCCTCTATTCTAGGCAATGGGTATTTGTTCTTTATCGTTGCTTCATTTAACCTTTAATAGTCCAGACACAATCTCAAGGATCCATCCTTTTTCTTCACAAACAATACTGGAGCTCCCCATGGAGACTCGCTATGTCTGATGAACCCCTTCTCACGGAGCTCATCCAATTTTGTCTACAACTCAAGTGGTTCTACCCATACATTCTGTAGGGTGGAATGGCTATAGGATCAGTGCCTGGATACAACTCAATCTTAAACTCCAACTATCTGTGTGGTGGGACTCTAGGTAGATCATCAGGGAACACATCTGCATATTCACATACTATAGGTATCCCATATATATCTCTAGACTTTCTGTTATCCTCTTCTAACAATTGTTTGAAGTCTTCTTTTTGTTTTATAGAGTATAACATGGTTAACATAGGACTCCTTGGCAATCTCTGCATGTCCCCATTTATCTTCAGTACCTCACCAGTGGTAGCCTCACAGTCACTCTTCGTCTCTGACAGTTGATCTGTGCTTGATATTGGGTCAACCAATCCATACCCAATATCACATCATATCCATAAAAATGGAGTGCACAGAGATCATCTGAAATCAGCTTGTCTCCAAACCTAAGGTCACATCTACAGTATCTCCTCGAACTCACAATAGTCCCTATGGGTGGGTACATCTAATGTCACTGACAACAGACTTGTTACCAATTGTAATCTATCTACTAGGTTATCAGAAATAAAGGATCTACTGGCACCGAAATCAAACAAAACTTGTATAGCAATGCCAAACAAAAGAAACGTACCTTCCACTGCTGGAATGGGATTAGTTTGGGCATTTACGACGTACAATCAGGCTTGGTTTCTCTGCTATGGCTAGGACTGTAGCTGCTGTCTTTACTGCAGACAACTATTCTGCCCATGTGTTTACCACAGCTGTTGAGGGGCTAGAGGTAGTGCACTGGTATTACATTGTCTAGCTAGATACCCTCTCTAATTGCACACAAAACATAACCCTTGTTTCTTAGCTCTCTCTCTCTCTCTCTCT
>JAJIYU010012692.1:0-14382 GCA_030144865.1 Tinospora cordifolia
CCAATTAATCAATTAATTGTATGTCACTTCAAAATAATATACATAAATGTACCAATTAATATATATGCATGTGCCTATACCAATTAATCAAATAAATCATATATGCATACAAAGAAATAATTGGGGTATTACATTCTACCCACCTTAAATAAATTTCGTCCTCGAAATTTACACTAGTTCACTTTATGTTGTTTGGTCACGACTCTTCTATGGATTTTAGTGACAATTCCTATTGTTTTAGGGACTACATAGTTAACGTATTTGGCATGATGTCAGGGTAAACTTTAAGATTATACTTTTGTAAACTCATAAATTTCTCAAAATTCTTACTTTATTCAAATGATTTCATTAAGTCTTCGAGACATTACAATCAACCTACCCTCGAAAAGAATTTCAACCTAATAGTTCATCTAACGTAGTGCGAAGGTTACTATTAAAGAACTTGTTCTTCAAGAACATCATCAACAGGGAAGTCTGCAATAGCGAATACTTTGGCTTGGCTCTGCTCACCGGTTTGGTTTTGGTTTTGCCCTTGATTGTTGTTCTGTCAAGGCAGTTGCTATTGAGGACGCATATTTTGTTCTCCCCCTTAACGATTCAGATGTTGTTGCTACTGTTGTGTCTGAGTTTTGCTGGGACAAAACTTCGCTAGATGCCCTCGCTGATTGCAATTGAAATACCGCCCTTGACGTCTAGTCAGCTCTAATTATTCTTCCGTTTTGGGTTGGTTTTTCCATTGGGGCATTTTGTTTCCGTCGTCCTGATTAACATTCCTTTTCTTGTCATCTCCTTGGTGATCTCTATCACCTGCTGGTATCTTGTTTCTGTTCCTTAACCTCTGCTCAAAATTCAGCTCTTGCTCTAAGGTTAATGCCCTGTCTACTACTTCTCTATACAACTTCGGGCAGGCTGTCTTTATCAACTTTCAGATCTCAATCTTGAGACCTTGGGTGAAACAGTTGACCTTCTTCTTCTCATCACTGATTAATTCAGGTGAGAACTTTGTCAGCTCAATAAATTTGGCCTCATATTCGGCCACCGTCATCTCTCTTTGTTTCAACTGAACGAAGTCTTCTTGCATCTTCGTCAATGTTGCTTCCAAAAAGAATTTCTCATAAAATAGTTTCCTAAACTCTTCCCAGGTCATTCGGCTAACATCAATGGTCGGGTCAGCTTTTACCATCCTCCACCAGCTTCTAGTTGCTCCCTTAAATTGGTGGGTAGCCAACGCTACCCTACTAGGACTTGTTACTCTTAACACGTCCAAGTGTTCTTCTAATTCTTGGTACCAATGATCAGCTGTTAAATTATCAGTGGTACCATGGAATTGTGATGGTCTCAGTTTCTTCAGTTCTAGTAGCAACTTTATTTGCTCATTGTTTTCCAAGTCCTCCGGTTCCTCTTGACGATCCAGAATCTCAGGTGCTGGCACTTGTTGTTGCATTGGAATCTGTTCTTACACCAGTGGCCATGGTGCCGCCTGTGGTATCATTGGAGCTAGCGTCCACTCTATTTGTTCTATCACTCTTCTGGTGACTTCATTCATCATGTGTTCCATTTTAGCCCCAGTCATGCCGTTCTACACTTCCTGAGAGTCTGTGTCGTCAGATGTAGAACCTCTTGTTGCGTATTTCTTAAGTCTGGCTATTATCTACATATCAATGCCGATTTAGTATTTGTTTCTGTCATTTTTGTTTAGTCTGTTCTATCATGACTCTAGATTCATGACTCTAGATTCATGTCTCTAGGTTCTCGATCTGTTGAGTAGCCTAATGATTTGTTCTTCTAAGTCACTTTTGTTTTTGGGTATAGGATTTGGTTTCATACAAACAGTAAGATCATAATGCATTCAATCATTCAAGAAATTCATGCTAGCATAGTAAAATTCTAGGCTTCCGCCTATGCCTTCAGGTTCGTGTGTCCTAGACCACCCTTGCCGTTTGACATAGACTTCCACCCAGAGATTTCACTACATCCAATCAATTTCGCAAATGTCTTGATTTCTAAGGCTTCCCAAACCCCACTATACTTGACTATCCCATACCAGCCAAGCATATGGAAACAAGTTTGTCCAAAGCCACCGATCACTCACCAAACATGGTCCGTCATTCTCTGAGTTCAGGATTCTTCTGTACCCCCAAAATCCTATGCGTCCCATACCACATAGAAACCAAGGATACGAGATCCTCCCGATCTCGTGCCCTGACTAAACAAGTGTTCATTTTTCACACATTTCCAGTCTCTAACTTATGCCCTAAAAGTTTATTCATGATTCACTGTGCCACCCTTGGCAACCTCCAAGTTTCTACTTAATGTCTCTTCCTTAGACCTAAGTTCTTAAATCTTTGTTGGCATCTCCTTTGAACCTCAGTGAATTCCTAGCCCTTACTTTCCACCTCCTAGTTTTCTTTCGTAAGAAAATAAGTGTATTCTTCAACTCTGACTACTCGTATGAGCTGGTGGGACAACCTCCAAATTGGACAGCGAGACCGAAGTCTGCTTAACAACCGTGCTTTCTAGAACGAGATAACCCATCTCCCTTTCAATGTTTAGCTTTACTCGGGATAAGGCTTACTCACTATCAGCTCAACTCGTAATCTTTGTATTCAAACCAAAACCGTTAAAAACATATATATTTTTTTTTCAAAAAATAAATTTTTCAAAATCATTTTAGTTTCCAAAACAGGAGGTAGGGCTTCTCGTTTAAATAAATAAAATAGTATTACCAGACTAGTCAATTCTTTCTAATTCTTGCCCAAGGCATCTAAAGCCTAGGCTTTGATACCACCTTTGTAACACCCCGCCCCCTAAGCCCCATCATCTACGTCATCTAACGGTCTAATTTTCTATGATCAATAATCTTGGGCCGCCCGGGAGAGGGGCCGTGCTACATTTTCTTCTTCTTAAACCCAAATCCATGAGGGTTTCTGTATACAATAGTCTATGTACAAAATAATTCAAGGCATCATAATTAAAATCTTTCATTTATTTATACTTATTGAGCTTTTACAACGAAAAAATAAATTTAAAAATGAATAAACAATTTGATGTGGGCCTATGTGCCCTACATTGAAATAAATAAAAATTTTCAATAAATAAACTTCCTCGTGAGCAGGTTAATTCCCTGAAATGTGAAAATAGGGGGGTGAGCTAAAAAGCCCAGTGAATCATTCCATCTATTTAATTCATTATTTCAACCAAATAATACAAGCATATCAAACACTTTCAGGGATTAAATTGATTCAAACAATATATTATTTCAGTCGTAAATTAGACCGGAAGGAATTAACCTCTGTGTTCCAGATCTAGGTAGAGAGATCATTTCTAAAACTCAAACCCTTATCTGTGGAGTGGGATCACACATGAAACCCAGTCCTACTCTGGTGAAAAACCTGACAGCCAGTCAAAAAAGGCTAGTAACACACGCGGAGAATATTTGTCTCCGTGCCAGTACGTGGTTGAAATCTTTGTTTAATCTTAGTTATGTGTGCAATAGCGTAGTAAATGAACATTTCAACAGTATTTATACACTCAAACAGTATAACATAATCATTGACTTTCGATTTCTGATGTAGAAGATCGTACAAGATGCAACTACAGAGCATACTCTCTTAGTCATAAACAGTATATTAATAAATAATAGCTCTAACAGCATAACATTTATGTTGTCTTTCAATTTTTGATGTAGAAGATCGTACAAGACGCAACTATAAAGCATACTCTCTTGGTCATAAGCAATAAAATAATACATAAATAAAAAGGACAAGAATCAAACTTAAACAAATAAAACAAACAAACATTATTTAAATCAAAATAATAAATTAAAAGAAAGGGAAAGAAAATCACCTCAAGATCATTTCCTAACTTGTGTAGCATTTCGTTGCTACTACTTCACAAGCTATTTAGAATAGCTCAAGAAAAGAAGAATAAGAATTGTGGTTGCCAAGAAGGAGGCAAAGAGAGAGCAAAAGCAATTTCTCTTCTTGCTTTGGAATGAATGAAATGGGCAGAGTAGGGAGGTTTATATAAAGTCATTTTTTAACTAGTTTTGTCTATTTTTCCAATGTGGGAATATCATTTTGCAATTTTTAATATCATACATGTATTCTAACTAATATATGCATATCTTAATATCATACTAAATAAAATATTATATTCATGACTGCATTTCCTTTACACATATATATTCAACACTTTATAATATTTTTTATTGTATTAAATAATATTACATATTGTTATAAATTACTATTAATACATATACCAATCAATAAAATTAATCAATTACTATAAATTAGTCCTGTATGTATTAATATATATTACTATAAATTAATACTATATATATATATATATTGCTTCATTTTTTTTCATATATTACTATTAATCTTACTATAATAATACCTATACTAATCATAATTAATTAATGTACATGTACATAAATATATTTACTTCTACACCAATTAATCAATTAATTGTATGTCACTTCAAAATAATATACATAAATGTACCAATTAATATATATGCATGTGCCTATACCAATTAATCAAATAAATCATATATGTATACATAGAAATAATTGGGGTATTAAATAAGGATTACAACTTTACCATTGAGTACCATCTCAAAAAAGCCAATGTAGTGGCTGATGCGCTGAGTAGAGTATGAGTCGAGACAACTTGTGTGGCTAGACATATGCCTCAGGAGTAGAGGATGATTGGTTATGTGACAGTGACATGTATCCATGAGACTTCGACTGAGACCAGAGTCAGCGCACAGATGAGAGCCCAGTCGATTTTACTTGCTGAGATCATGAAGGTATAGCCTCATGACATTAATTATGCGATGTACCAGGAGTGGGTAGATGACACTTCTCATGTGGAGTGGTCGATTGAGAGTGATGGTGCACTGAGGTTTAAGAGACGATTGTGGGTACTAGATGACCCTTGTTTGAGACAGGGAATACTAGTAGAGCTGCACCGCTTGGGATATAATATTCATCAGGGCACCAATAAGATGTATCATGACACTCGACATACTTATTGGTGGTTGGGGATGAAGCAAGATATTACAGCCTTTGTGCAGAGATGTGACACGTGCCAGCAGATTAAGGCTGAGCACCAGAGATCCAGTAGTTTACTACAGCCCTTGGCTATTCTTGAGTGGAAACGAGAGCACATTACTATGGATTTTGTGATGGGATTAACCTGGATTCAGCGGAGACATGATACTATTTGGGTTATTGTGGACAGACTCACTAATTCAGCTCATTTTTTCCCGATTCATACCTGAGATTTGGTTGAGAGGCTGAGTTGATTGTATATCCGTGAGATCGTGAGATTACATGGGGTCCTAGTGTCCATTGTGTCTGATAGAGATGCTCGGTTTACGTCCCATTTTTGGCAGACCCTGCAGAGTTAGTTGGGGACCAGAGTAAACTTGAGCATAGCCTTCCATCCAAAGACTTATGATCAGTCTGAGAGAGTGATCCATATTTTGGAGGATATGCTCCGTGCACGTGTCCTTGATTTTGGTGGTAGCTGGGAGGATCATTTGGTGTTGTGTGAGTTTGCATATAATAACAGCTACTAGGCGAGTATCGACATGATACCATTTGAGGCATTATATGGTCGACCTTGCCGATTGCCAGCTTGTTGAGCCAAGGTTGGTGACATAGCAATTTTGGGCCCTACTTTTATATAGGAACAGAATGAGAAAATCCAACAAATTCGTCACAACATGAAGGCGGCTTAGGATCAACAGAAGAGTTATGCTGATAACCGGAGGAAGATCCTTGAGTTTGATGTTGGTGATCATGTGATGCTTTGAATTTCCCCTCAGAAGGGGCACACTCATTTTCGTATTTCAGGGAAACTCGCTTTGAGATACATTGGACCTTTTGAGATCCTCAAGAGGATAAGTCTTGTGGCTTACTGATTGACATTGCTACCTCAGCTAGCGGGAGTACATAATGTATTTCATGTGTCAATCTTGAGGAAGTACTACCTCGATCCTACGCATGTGATTGGTTAGAGATATGTTGAGTTGCGAGAAGATTGTTCATACGATGAGGCTCTGGTAGCTATCATTGATCAGGTCGTGAAGAAACTGCGCAACAAGGAGATACTGATGGTATGTGTACGTTGACAATTTCATGGTGTCGAGCAAGACACTTGGGAGCGAGAAGATTACATGGCGAGTCATTTTCCTGAGATTATGAGAGTTGCTTCTTGATCTTTTATTATTTGTAGTAAATTTCGATGATGAAATTTGTTCTAAACAGGGAAGACTATAATAACCCGTATTTTTTGACATTGAGTCAACGGATTCGACATGTACTTTCATGTATTAATTAATGAATTATAAATGAAAAATTAATGAATTATAAATGAAAAATTAATTAATTATAAATGAAAATACATGGTTTTATGAAAATTATATAGATTATGATTTTATAGGAATTGTATAAATTAATGCACGTGATTTTTTGGCATGGTATTGATTAATGTGTGTATTAATTAGGAAACGATAGAAATAATAATAATACAAGTGCATAAATTTATAAGTTGGTTAAAAAAAATGATGAATGAAATGCATTTAAGCAACAAATAAATATTTGCATACATACATATATATACATATATATGTACGTATATATGTATAGATGCATATATGTGTATAAAATAAAAAGACATATATGATGATCAATATATGTGTGTGTGTGTGTGTGTTGCATTAAATGATTATGGAACAAGTATATATACGTAGGTATTATGAGGAGATAATTAATATGAGCTGAATTTTTGTGATATATATATATATATATATATATATGTATATATATATTGATGTGCTAAGTTGGAAAAAAATAAATGAAAAATTATTAAGTGGATAAAGCAGATGAGTCATGGGTGGATAAATCAAAAATAAAAATATATTAATTAATTAGATAATTATCTAATGACTTGGAAGGATAAAATAATGAAGATACTTATCTTGTTATCAATGCAAAGGGACCCACCATGTTTCTTGGCTATATAAAGGGAAGCTCAACTCAATTCATTTCATTCCTTACTTTTTGCTCTCATTTGGCCATTCGGGAAGTAGAAAAAAAGAAAGAAAGAAAAAGTGAAAGAGAAAAGAAAAAGAAAAGAAAAAGAAGGAGAAAAAAAAGAAGAAAAAGAGAAGAAAAAGGGAAAAGAAGATTGCCCACTTTCAAGGATCCGATATAATTATTTTTTATCTCTTTTCAATTTAGAATTGTTATAGAAATTGTGAATTACAGTTTTTATAGTGTAGTTTTCAATAAATGTACTAGTTTATTGTGTGACCTAAAATTTAGATATATATTTTTTTAGGAATAAAACTATATAATATATATATATATATATATATATATATATATATATTTATGTTCATGTTAATGAGCAGAATATAGATATGTACATTATTTGTACTCTTGAGGGCCCTAAGAAACTATATGATAGTTGAAAGTCAACACATAAGGGGTACATTCATTAATACTAAAATTTTAGTTGGCATGTATTGAAATGTCCAGAATGAAATTCTGAACTCAATAACATTGAAATTATGATTTTTGGAGGTCAATTGATATATAAAATTCGTATTTATGTGATTTGAAAATTAATTAATAAATATAAAAAATTGTATATAGGGTAAAATAATGTTAAATAATAGAAAAAAATGTTATATAATATTGTATAATATTATGAAATATTTATCAGGAAAATGTGTAACATAGAAAATAATATTTATGTATTGAACTGCCAAATTTATAAAAGTGGCTCGTTATTGTGTAGCAAAGGTGAGACACATGTCAACTATACATATTTTTAGTATTTTGAGTCAATATGAAAGGCTTAATTGACCTTGTTAATCACGTTGATCCTGTAGATTAGACAGGTCGGCGAGGGTTAGGTTTAGATAGAATTGACTACAATTGACCAATCAATCTTTTGATTGACCAATGGCTATAAAGTTAGATTTGAGCCAACTTTTATATAGATATTAAGAAACTAAGTTGATCACGCAGGATCAAACATTAGCGGGATGCGACCGATCACTAAAAGAGTACCAGGACTAAGCATCCTTGTGAGTAGGGTTTTCTAATTTATCACTTAACTTGTTATTCTGTCATAAATGAAATATTATTACATATTGAAATGTATTTACAATCTTTAAATGTGATTTAAATGAAAATGTGCATTGAATATCGAGGTCTGGATGCAGGTTAGGATATTAGATGTGGTAGAGCATTGAGGACGAGTGGTTGTCGTACCCAGGGGTACGGTCGGGCCAGGTTTATCAATTGGCTCCTATAGAGGATCTGAGGCCGCCATACATGAGGTATGAGCTGGCGAATCCCTATGATATGATATGAGTATATGCCTAACCGTCAAGTTTTACCCGCTTGAGTGGATTTATTATTGCCTTGTAGGCTATTGAGAGCTTTAGCATGTGTTTTTAGCATTAAAAATCATTTTTAAAATAGAAGGTGCATACATGAGGTATGAGCTGGCGAATCCCTATGATATGATATGAGTATACGCCTAACCGTCAAGTTTTACCCGCTTGAGTGGATTTATTATTGCCTTGTAGGCTATTGAGAGCTTTAGCATGTGTTTTTAGCATTAAAAATCATTTTTAAAATAGAAGGTGCATGACTGCATTGTGGATTTAACATTCATTAATTATTGCACTCATTCGCATTATTATTGTACATACATACCTGACATTGTTTTTTTTTAATTCTTATTTTAAGTTATAGATTAAGTTGCATTACTCACTAAGCCGCTGTGGATAAAATTGGCTCACAACTCTAACATTTCAGGTTCTTCTTCTGCTAAGGATAAAGGAAATAAGGTGGTCATTGCGTAGAGCGCACCTTGTTTATTTTAGTAGGTTTCCTCACATGGGTTACTATTTTAAGAGTTAGTATGGTGTGTAGGAAGTGAGGAAAGCATTGTAAATATTTTGACTATTACATTTTTGCTACTGCTACATTTAGGATACTATATATATAGTTGATTTTTTGTTTAACTTTAAAAAAGAATTTACTGTAATTATTTGTTCTAGTTGTTTTCGCATCTCTTATGATTACTCTGATAGTGTTGTGCACGATGTTGTGAAGAGGCTTAACAGTGTTCGGATGAGCTCTGGTTGGGAGACGATCTGTGGGAACACTGTGTCGGTCGGTTCGTCCTTATCTCTAGGAAAAGGGTCCTAACAATTACAATAATTATTTTAACATTATTCTTAACTTACATTTTAATTACTTTTTTCTTTATGCAATGTTTAGGTTCTATAATTCAAATTATTTATTTTGTCTCTATAATTTTCATCCTTAACCAATCTATTAGTTGCTTGAGACAGAAAAAGCAACAACTAAGAGCCCATTTCACCATCCGATTTATATACTACCTTTTAATAATGTATGTATACAATGTATTTTTAAGTTTGCATATATATATATATATATTCAAAAAATCAATTATTGTTTTAATTATTTTAGGGCATAAATAAGAGAAAAAAATTTAAAGTTTCTAGTTAAGAGAAATTTAATATCTTACCTTCAATTCAACCTTCCTTAACTTAAATATAGATGTTATCTTGATAATTTTAAAAAAAGATTAATGGCATTATTTGGTTGATATTAAATACTTAGATTATTTTTAGAAAAAGGTTTATAAAGAAGTTATTTTAAAGGCTTACTTTTAGAAAAATAACTCAATGGTGCATTATTATTAATTTTTAAAATTCACAAGCTCTATGTAATTTAATAAACGTTTTCTTTTTTAAAATTAACCTTTTTTTTATCTCGCCACCACCTCAATACTGTATTTGCCTTTCATCTTGGGGGAGTTTACGAGCTGTTCAATCCTTGCAGTATGGAGTTTTTTTTTTGTTATTAATGACTTTTTGAGTTTTTGTTTTCTAGTTACAAGGTGCTATTTATTTTTCTATTTATTGTGTGGATTATGTCATCGTATTTTCTATTTAATGATATTTTTATACCCCTTTGGTACAATGGGGTTTTTGCTCTGTTAGGGTTGCGGGGCGTTCTGCTTTTTTACAAGAGTAGATGCCATGTTAGGGCATCTACAATGCTCATACGCTTGGTGCAGACCGAGTGCTCAACGCCCGAAGCGTTGAGGTGGCACTCTATTGAGCGCTACTTCAGTGCTCTTTATATCGCATTGCGGACGCCCTTATGTCATATATTAACAAATTGTACTACTATAAGTTTAAAATATTGTTGCTTTGGAAAAAACAAAAAAACTTTAACTTTTTTAATTAATTTCAAGGAAAAACTCATTTGGTTCCCCCTCCCCCCCAAAAAAATAATAATAATAATAAAAGCTTAGCTTTACAGGGCCAAGATTTGTTAGTAGGTAATAAAGACTGAGCATGAATAGATACACATACACGGACAACATCTCCTTTTAAATTTTTAAAGAATACGTAACAAATTTATATTGTAATAACCCGATCCTTGAACTATTAAAACTTCATATTAATTCAAATATATATATTTCTTTTCATTCATTCACACGTGACAGTCGAGAATTGGGGCATTATTATTCAATTCTCATATTCTCAGTGTCACATAACATAACACCCAAAACTTTCTAAATCTAGCATGCCCAAAAATCATGTAATTTTTATTAGCAGAATTATATAAAATATCATGATAAATATTTGATCAATCATCGTTGTCAAATAGTGTCACATGACATAACTCCCAATATATATAATATATACATAAAAACCTTATAATGTAAACATTAAACAATAAACACACTAGCATGCTCCTAAATATTCAATCAAAACAAACATTAACCACATTCAATATTTAAAACTTATTAGTAGTACTCCAATAAGGCAAAAGAGCAAGGATATTTATCTCTACCTTATTAGTAGTATTCCAATAAGGCAAAAGAGGAAGGATATTTATCTTTACCTTATTAGTAGTATTCCAATATCTTCAATTTCTGCACTAAAAATTTGATAATTAATAATCTCGACCTAAAACATATAAAATTACCATTATAGTAATTTATGGTAAATTCTAAAATTCTAAAATTTTACTTTATCAATTTTTTTCAAGACACTTTATACGGATCAATGCATTATTTACTATCCCTAGTGCATTTTTTATGCAATGTGATCTTATTCTCATGGTCAACGTATGAAAAGTTTATATATATACACATTCATACATACATACATACATACATTTATTCATACATACATACATATATACATACATACATACATAACTTCCTAACTATATAAAATAGTTCTTAATACCAAAGTCAAAATCAAATACCTAAAAGTTTGAACAACGCATTAATGATTTCATGTGTCACATGCTAGATACATGCTCTACACCCATATTCTATGATAAAATTAGTAAAATTATAAAATACCTTTAAATATTGTATTTAGTTATTTATTATTATTTTTTTCTAGATATTACAATCTATCCTCCTTAATTTAAATTTTTTCATCGAAATAGAGTTTACCTGAATTTTTAGATGCTTCTTATAAATAAATTTGGGTATTTGGCTTGCATATCGCTTTTCAGTTTCGAAGTTGCTTCCTTTATGTTGTGATATCTCCATAGGGCTTTAACTAGTGGAATGTCTTTCATCCTCAGGCTTTGTACTTTGTGATCTAGTATTTTGACTGTGAATTCCTTGTATGTGGCATTGTTTTGTACTTGTATTTCTTCCTAGTGGATGATATGAGAGGGTTTGGCTCGTACTTCCACAAAATAGATACATGAAACATGTTATGCATCAAGGGCATTTGGTGAGGTAAACCTAACTCGTATGCGCATTCCGCTACTTGCCTTGTAATCTCAAATGGCCCAATGAATCTTGGTGACAAGTTTCCCTTACGTCTAAATCTTCTAATACCTTTTTGAGGACTAACCCTCAAGAACACTTTGTTACCCTCCTGGAACTCCAGGAGTTTCTGCCGTCTATCAACATAGTTCTTCTGTCTACTTTAGGCTATCATTAGTCTCCTCTAGATCAATTTGACTTAGTTGTTTATCTCGTCTACCGAATCTGGTATAATAGGTACTCGATCTTCAAGATCTGCCAACATGAGGGTGATCTATAAGGTCTTCCATAAAGAGCCTCGTAGGGTGCCATTTGGAAACTTGCTTGGTAGCTATTGTTTTAGGCAAATTCTGTTAAAGGCAAGTGTCTGCTCCCATTATCTTTGAAATCAAGAACATGTCTTCCAATGTCTAAATTAACCTCTTTAATTCCCCACAGTCTGTGGGGTGGAATATTGTGCTCATGGTCAATCTGATACCCAATTGTTTTTATAAACTCTGTTGAAATTGGGATGTAAACCTCACTCGTAGTCTAATACTATGATCTTGGGCAATCCATGCAATCTCGTGATCTCCCTAACATAAATTTCCCCAAGTTTATTAACTAGATCTATAGATTTGATTGGTAGTAAATGGGCCACATTCATAAGACGATCAACTATAACTCATATTATGTCTTCCCATTTCTGATTCCTGGGCAACCCATTAACAAAATCTATTGTGATGTTGTCCCATTTCCACTCTGGTATAGGAAGAGGTTGAAGCAAACATGTGGGTCTCCTATGTTCAGCTTTCACTTGCTAACAAACCAGGTACTTAGAGACATATCTAGCGACATCTTTTTTCATCCCTCTCCGCCAATAAGTTTTGTGAAGATTCTGGTACATCTTGTTACTTCTAAGGTGCATAGTATATAACGTTTGATGTGCCTCATCTAACATCATCTGTGTACTCTACCTGCTCTCAGGTACACAAATCCTATTGTGCAATCTTAGCATACCATCTATGTAAATTTTGAAACCATTATATGTACCATGTTTAACACCTTCAATTAGGTATAAGATCTACTTGTCCTATTTCAGTTCTTCCTTGATTTGTCGCAGTAGATTTAACTGACACACCACTGTTTGATCCTTTTACGTTCTAACACCCAAATTATAACTTCGAAACCCTTTCCCTAGGCCGCAAGGTAGCCTGACCGGCATAGTGGTCCGATGAACTCACTCACCATGTCAAGTTCGCCCAACCATTGTTAAGCCTTTCCAATTTTAACAACAAGTGATATCAGAACAATTTAAAGATTCAAGTGTGAAAATAAGCAAACATTACGAAGAGTCATCATTGTATTACATATTTTCTTGTTCAGAAATACGCAATGGACCATATATACATACACAAAAATGATTAACCTCAACAAAAGATCAGGAAAAAAAGGGAGCTATCAGGGGACTAGGCAATCATCACACTTTTCCCTCTGTCAGCCATCGAAGAACTTGAAATGTTAGTTGAGTAGTGAGCCTAAAAGTCAATGTGGCTCAGTGAGTAGTAAGACTAGCATGTTACCCATAACCAACATCCCAAAACAGTACATGTATGCATTAAAAGTAAAATGATATAGTGTTTGAATGCATGGCACAATATAAAAGCAATTATAAACGATACAACAGTTATAAAAGAACATTTCAAATATATGCTAGCTAAAACTGTATCGAGGCCAAGGTCTTAAGTCAACAAACCCAATCCTATGGTCATCACTCGAGCGGGTCGTAAGTCAGGCGTACCGACCACTTAAGCAGCTTGTAAGCTAGGCGTATTTCTCGAATACCCTAACCCTACGCTCGATCCTCGAGTGTCGTCACTTGAGCGGGTCAGAAGCTAGGGGCATTGATCATATGCCCTAACCCCGCGCTTAGACCTCGAAGTCTCATTACCCTTGTACATCTACATATTTCGAGACCAATTCGATTTATCTCATTCACATGAAACCATTTAAACCATATTATTTCACATATGTTATGGTAAACACCTGGGTCAAACTACTCACCTCGGGTCTCGTGCACCAATGTCCCGTAGACACTCGGCCCAATCCTGCAATATACACTCGAATCTACATTGTTTAAACTTAATTTCAATTCTCTTTACAAATGTGGCTTAGCCCTTATTCCACTGTCCCTAATCGGTCTCGATCGATCCAAATTCAATTCGGTAAACTAGTCAATTGGTCAGACTTGGTCAACATGATCAATTTTGGTCACCTTTGGTCAATTTGGATCAAGTTGGGTCAAATTAGGTCGAAATTGGGTCATTTAAGTCAAAATCCCCAAATTTCAACACTTTGCCAAATTTCAAGCTTTTGTGCTCTCTACGCAGCAAATTTGCCGATTTTTCTGCGATCAATCTGTATGTCAGATTTATGTGAAACTTTCCAAATTTGATCTGAACCTCCTAAACATTCATCGAAATTTTAGATTTTGATTTTTGGACAACAATTGCTATGGTTTTCAAGTAGAAAAACAGAG
>JAJIYU010012693.1:0-14379 GCA_030144865.1 Tinospora cordifolia
CATCGACTCATGCGATTAGTTGTGTTCTTGTGCGAAGAGGAAGAAGGGGAATGTGCTGGTTGTGAACCACGAATAGAGGGAGGAAAGGAAGATGCAGATCTAAGCGTTCTGCAGTTTCTATGTGAAGAAGAAGCACTTGTGCGTTGCTATTGGTGTGAATCGCGATCTGGTTGTGATGCTGGCCGTGATGTGCGAGCAAAAAAAAGGGAAAAAATCAACTGCTGCTGCGTTTTGATCGTGCGAAGGAGAGAAACGAACTGGGTTTTGACAATTTGGGTGGACTAGAACAAAGAAGAGAAGTTGTGTGTGTGTGCATCTGTTCGTGCATGAAGGAGAACACACTTCTGTTCGGTGGTGCGCACGAAGAAGAAGAACGTTGTTGGGCATTTGGCTGTGTGCAACCTACGTTTTGCGTGTGCTAAATGAAGAAGAAGAACTGTTGGTGTGTGTTGGTGTGTGTTGGTGTGCAAAGAGAGGAAGAGGAAAGGTATTCGCGATTTCTAGGCTCAGATCTGCAAAAACTGATGCCCTATATCTAGTTCATCAACCACTTCGAACATTCTTTGTAATGATTTTGATACCCTAGATCTGCGAAGAGCGAGCAGAAATGAGATTTGAAGGATTCAACACATGAAAACTATTTGGAACGAGATCTGAGAGTTTCAAATCTGGATTCAAAACGTTCTAAAATTCGAATTGGAGGATGGAAGGTATAAAACATCTATTTTCTTTAATTTTGGAGCTATTGTTAAATTTGAATAAATTATTAGAATTATTGGGAATGCAAAGAACAGGTTTAAATGTTCAGAAAACCTTGAAGGAAAAATCTAAATTTTTGGAACCCCTAATTAAAG
The DNA here is from genome assembly GCA_030144865.1 of Tinospora cordifolia. Classification (NCBI taxonomy): domain Eukaryota; kingdom Viridiplantae; phylum Streptophyta; class Magnoliopsida; order Ranunculales; family Menispermaceae; genus Tinospora; species Tinospora cordifolia. The sequence goes on from JAJIYU010012693.1 coordinate 855, forward strand.
GATTCTGCGAATAAAATCCTACTTTATTTATGAATGATTTTTACATTGTGGCATGAATAGATTAAATTGATGTTGTATATGTATTGTTTGGATTTACAACATGTCAAGGGCATCGAATCTCCTTTTGAAAGGGTTTCGAACAGGGGAGCAATTGCGAAGAGGTATCATTCTGAGTTTCTGTAATTTTGGGGCTACAGTTAATTTAGAATAAATAAATTAAATTCCTTGGGATGTGAAGAACGAGATTTGGATAATTGAAATTTCTACTTTGGGGTTTGACAAAAATAATGATTTTGAAGAGGTTTTATTTTAAGATTATATATGTTATATATATATGGGGGTTTAGTGTTTGGAACCTTTAGATTTAATATTAAAGAATTATTACCTATTATGGATGTGAAGAATGAATTTTGAAAGTCCCAAATCTTTTATAGTTAAAAATGGGATTTTTGGGCTTTGTAATTGGGAGTCAGATATTTAGAAGTCTTATTTTGTTCGTAACAAATTTAATTATGAGATGAATAGATGATTTTGATATGAAAAGGAATATGATCGGAGATTGAATTTATTTGGAGTCTTGATATGAATATTAAATATTAGAATTGTCTTATTGAAGTAGTAATTATTTATTTAAGAGTTAAGGGAATTTTTCTTGAATGGTTTCAAGCCTTAAATTATTTTATTTAATTTGAAACAGTAGTAGAGGCCTAGAAAATTTAATATGTAAATCTTCTATTGTCAAATTAAAATTATAGAGCAGTGAAGATCTATGAGGAGGTGCATACAAGTTCTAAATTATTCTATTCATTATAAAGAAGCAGTGAGGGTTTGGAGAGTTATTATTTTGGATGAAAAATAAGAAATCGGAAAGACTAAATTTTTAGAATTTAATCCTTAAGAAAATTTGAGGAATGTCATATTCTTAGATATTTTAGTTCAGTAGTACTAATCGAAAAAAAAAAAGAGGGAACTTTAGGAATTGACTATTATGATTTTGATTTGCAGATTAAAAAAAATCAAGAGGCGGGAAAATATGTTAAAGAGGCGCAAAGGACATGGAAAAATATCAAGTGGGTATGATTATCGTACTCTCTATTATTATTATTCAAACTTTAAATATGGAATATGATGTAATTTTAAATTTGATGCATAAAAGCATACTAGGACTATTTGAATGAATATTGTTTGGGTTGATTATTTGAATACTAAAATAACATGATGGATGTTTAAATTCCTTATCGTGATAGCATTCCTAAATAATAGGAAGGATTTTTGCTTTGATTTACATGGATGATTTGCATGTTTTATTTTCATATCCTGATGTATCAATTGTGTGGAATGAGTTGTGATGTGATTGTGAAATTAAAGAAGATTAATTAAGAATTTAACTACTTACCGAGGCGATGACCGACCTTAGGGTGCCACCGTGGGTGTCCTCAACCAGACTGGCTGCGAGGCTGGGTGTCACTTTGGACCTCATGCCCCCACCAGGGTCTCAAAAGGTAACCGCCCCTTAGGCATTACCTCCAGATTTACTCCCGAACCATGAAGCGGACACCGAGACACAAACCTTTCGATCTTAATTATGACGAAAAATAATAAAGTGTTTGAAATGCCCTAATGTAATGAAAGTGTTTGTATGTTTTGTATTTTGATATGAATAATGCTAGTAATGTATTGTATGATCCACTGGGCTCTTGAGCTCACCCCATTTTTTTCATTTCAAGTGACAGTTGACACAGTGCAAGTTAACTATCTGTAGGCGACTCTAACTTTTTGGTGAAACATCACTGGGGAGGTTGTTATTATTTTTTGTACATTTTATTTTTGTACTTAATTGAACAGGGTCTATGCCCCTTTCTTTTTTATTGATCTTTTATATGTGATTAAAGGTTTTGAATTTATTTTAGATATTTTTAAATTTTTTAAATTTGAACTTGATGCTACTCATTTTATTTATAATTTCACTAATCCATTTTATTTACTTAAAAATTTATTTCAAAAAAAGTTCATGTCTATTTAAATTGATCCTATAATTACTTGAAAGAGATGGAAAAATAGAATATAGATGAATTAAGTACCGCTCCAACTCTCAGCAAACGATATGACAGCGGCTTCACCAGTTGAGCGGGCGCGTCTTCTTCGCACGCAGCCCGAGGGAACCCGTGGGACCGAGAACCGGGGTATCACATTAGGCAACCCACTAACAAAATCTATCGCAATGTTATCCCACTTTCACTCCGGTATAGGAAGAAGTTGGAGCAAACCTGTGGGCCTCCTATGTTCAGTTTTCCCCTATTAACAAGTTAAACACTTAGAAACATATGTAGCCACGTCTTTCTTCATCCCTTTCCACCAATAAGTCTTGTAGAGATCCTAGAACATCTTGTCACCTCCAAGATCCATAGTATATTTAGTCTGGTGTGTTCCATCTAATATCATCTGTCTACTCTGCCTACTCTCAGGTACACAAACTCTGTTACCCAATCTCAGCATGCCATCTGTATCAATTTTAAAACCACTATGTTTGTCATGTTTCATACCTTCTACAGATCTAAGGTCCACCTGTCTTGTTTTTGCTCTTCCTTGATCTGTTGGAGTAGATCTGACTGACACTCCATGGTGAATAACATTGTTTGATCCTTAGTTGTTTTAACACCTAGATCATAACTCTTTATCAGCTGATACATTTGACCTTTTTTTTCTTTAATTTTACTATATTTTCTACTCAAGGCATCTGCTACCACATTTGCCTTTCCTAGATGATAGTGAAGTTGAAAGTCATAATCTTTCAAAAATTTCATCCATCTTTTATGTCTAAGGTTCAACTCCTTTTGGGTAAATATGTATTTCAGACTTTTATGGTTTGAGTACAAGTCGAATCACTCCCCATATAGGTAATGTCTCCAAATCTTCAAGGCAAAAACAATAGCTACTAGCTCTAAGTCATGAGTTGGATAGTTCTGTTCATGTACCTTTAGTTTTCGTGAGGCATAAATGACAACCTTACCGTCCTACATTAGTGCAACACCAAAACCATTCCTTGACGCATCAATATAAAGTGTATAATCCACTGCATGAGTTGGGGTAATAAGTATCGAGGCTGAAGTAAGTCTCTTCTTCAACTCTTGAAAAGCAAAATCACAACTATTATCCCAAATAAACTTGACTCCCTTCCAAGTTAACTTTGTCATAGGGTCTGCTAACCTGGAGAAGTCTTGGATAAATCGCCTGTAATATCTAGCTAACCCCATGAAACTTCGAATATCAATAACTGTATTTGGTTGTTTCCAGTTGATGACCGCTTCTAATTTCTCTAGATTAATAGATATGTCTTCTGCAGATACTACGTGCCCAAGAAATTTTACCATCTTCATCCAAAATTCACATTTACTAAATTTAGCATACGACCAGTGATTTCTAAAAGTCTCCAAAACAATCTCTAAGTGTCTCACATGATCTTCCTCTGATTTCGAATAAATCAAGATGTCATCCACAAAGTCTACTACGAACTGATCCAAGTAAGGTCTAAAAACCCTATTCATCAAATCCATAAAAGTTGTTGGTAGATTAGTCAAACCAAAAGGCATTACAGTGAACTCAAAGTGACCATATCTAGTTTTGAATGTTGTCTTTGAGATGTTTGACTCTCAAATAAGCAGTTGGTGATATCTTGACCTTAGATCAATCTAAGAGAAATATGTGGGCTCCTCTTAATTGATCAAATAGGTCATCAATTCTACGTAATGGATACCTATTCGTCACAGTAACATTGTTTAGCTTTCTGTAATCAACACATAATCGCATAGACCCATCCTTCTTTTTCACAAAGAACACTGGGGCACCCCAAGGTGATTCACTTGGACGAATGAAACCTTTTGTGTAAAGTTCATCTAACTATGTCTTTATTCCTTTAGTTCAACAGGTGTCATCCTATAAGGTGGAATAGCTATAAGATCAGTTCCTAGATAAACTTTAATCTTGAACTCCACTTCCCTTCATGGTAGCAGTCCTAGCAAGTCATCTAGGAATACATCCACTTGGTCTCTCACTACCATAATGTCTTGTATCCCGGAATGAGTCTCTGACACATCCTTATCCATTAGCTTCCGAAAAGCTTCCCTTTGGCTCATACTGTATAACATTGCTACCATTGGGTTTATGGGCAGTCTCCCAGTTTTACCATTGATCGTCACCAACTCACCTGATGGCAAAGTCAATGTGACTCTCCATCTCGGGCAGTCGATTTGAGACTGGTACTGTGTTAACCAATCCATACCCAATATCACATTATAGCCATGAAAAGACAATACTCTAAGGTCTGAAATTATTAATTTGTCCCCAAATCTCAACTCACATGTGCAAATTTTTCGAGCAGTCACTGTAATCCCTATGGGAGTGGATACCTATAATGGTTCTAGTGGTGTAGAAGTCACTAATTGTAGTCTTTTAACTAAGTGCTTTGAAACAAATGACTTGGTAGTACCCGAATCAAATAATATTTTCACAGCAACATTAAATAGTAAAAATGTACCTTCGACCACTAGTGCTAGGTCCACCTGTTTGTAATACCCCAATCCCCTAAAAACAAGTTTAAGCCCAACCACAAAGTGAGTTGGGTCCTATGTTACATTTATAAGTACACAACTTGCACCTCAATTCCTTTATTCTAATACTTATTGAAATTCTCATAAATACACTTCCATTGAGTTTAATATTCAACAAGATAATGCAAGTGAATAAACAAAAACTTCAAATCTTTATTCAAATAAAATTAAAAGATTACATTGTTGAAATCAAATCCGAAGATTTATTACATAACTCTAAAATTCAAAAATAAAACTCAACAGAAGTCCTTAATTTAAAATTTGGGGCACTATGTGTACTACCTGAAATTTTAGTGACATAATAACCGAAATTTGAGTTTAAAACACATTTTATTATCACATATAAATATATATATATGTCATTGATATGCAATTAACTAGTTAACATAGAAGTACAAAGGCATATACATTAATTAATATTAGACATATAGAAATGTTGGGTTAATATACAATTCTCTATTTGAATAAGAAAATAATATTTTTAGTATGATATTAATATAAAAAAAATATGTGTATAAAGTATTAATGAGATGCACTCATGAAAATAATATTTTGTTTAGGATGACAGTAATATACATAGAGAAGTATATGTGTAAAGGAAATGCATTCATGAATGAAATATCTCATTTGGTGTGATGTTAAGGTATGCATATGTAGGAAATGATAGTCCCACATTGGAAAGATAGAAACGCTAGTTGGAAGAGGGCTCTATATAAACTCCCCTACTCTACCCATTTCATTCATCCCAAAGACAAGAGTTGAAAATTCTTCTTGCTCTCTCTCTTTGCCTCCTTCTTGGCAACCTTAGTCCTAGTTCTTCCTTGCTTGAGCTATTCTAAATAGTTCGCGAGGTAGTAGCAACGAAATACTACAGAAATTTTAGGAAGCGATCTCAAGGTGAGTTTCTTTCCTTTCTTTTAATTTATTATTTTGATTTAGATAATGTTTCCTTGTTTGTTAGTTTGATTTTATTCTTTGCATGTATGTCATTTAATTATTATGTTGCTCATGACCAAAAGAATATGCTATGTAGTTACGTCTTGTACGATCTTCTACATCAAAAATTGGAAGTCAATCTCAATGTTACACTGTTTGAGCTATTGTTTATCATGCACTAATATATTGTTTATGACCAAGAGAGTATGCTCTGTAGTTGCGTCCTGTACGATGTTTTACATCAGAAATTGGAAGTCAATGTTTGTGAATGTGAATTGTTATATAGTTGGAGTATTTAGATACTGTTGGAATATTTATTTACTATGCTCTTACACACAAAAATAAGATTAAATAAGATTCCAACCACGTACCGGTACAGGGGACTTTCGGTGTTCCATGCAGAATTGGAACTGGTTGTCAATAATGACACCAGAATGAAACGGATTTCAAGAATGATCCCACTAGAGACGGGTTTGAGTTTCAGAATTGATCTCTCTCCCTAGATCTGGAGCACAGGGGTTATTCTCATCCGATCTAAATTATGACTAAAATAATATATTGTTTCAACCGAATTAATCTCTGAAAGTGTTTGATATGTTTGTATTATCTGGTTGAAATAATGAATTGAATAGATGGAATGATTCACTGGGTTTTTTAGCTCACCCCCCCCCCACCCCAATTTTTACATCTCAGGTATTTAATCAGCTTACGATGAAGTTTATCTATTAAAAGTTTTTATTTATTTCAATGTAGGGCACATACGTCGAAGTTAAATCATGTATTTCAGTTTTGAATTTATTTTTTTCTTTTGCTATAATAGATCATTGTACTTAGAATGATCTATTATTATGATCATTTTTTTCATTTCAGTTTTGAATAAATAAGAATCTTATTTATTATGATGTTATTTTGTACATAGACTAATGTACATAGGAACCCTAATGGATTTGGGTCTAAGAAGAAGAAAATATAGCACAGACCCGTCTCCCGGGCATCCCAAGATTTTTTTATCAAAGAAAGTTAGTCAGATGACGCGAAAGATGGGATTTGGGAGGTGGGGTGTTATAATATGCCCTTACAACATAAACTTTCTAAAAGCAGCCTTTCAAAAATTCATAGTCTTCATGTAATTTAATTTCTTGAATAATAGAAGAATGGGGTGAGCATAGCCCAGTGGATCATTCATTAAATAACTAAGTTATTAATTCAAATCAATACCACATCCAAATTCAAACACTTTCACGCATTAAGTGATTCACACATCTCTTTGGTTATAGCTAACATTAAGACTAAAAGGAGTTCTACTCCCTTAATGTTCTTAATTTAGATACCTCTCTTTAGGGTGGAAAGATATTTCTTTGTCACTTTCCATTGGATGCCACATACCAAGTATCGCTTAGTTGCGCCATGCAACGACACACTCCAAGCATGTGTTACGAACACCCATAGCACCCATACGGATCACTATGACATTACATGGTTCTTATCTTCACTTTCTTATATTTAAGATTACATAATCAAGAAAGAAATTCCGAATATAAATTTTAAAATTTTAAACAACCAAGAAAGCATGAAAACATCACATAGCATGCTTGAAATTAAATCCCAAACATGGATTCTAAGTATAACATGCTCTCACGAGTGATTAAAACATAAAAACATGCTAAACTAAAATTAAAATATGATTTGCACATGCTTAGGGTGGTCATGACTTCATAGGTTCACAAAAATCAAATAAAAATTAATATCTCCTTATTTGAAAGGAATTATGATTTATAACCTATAGTTTTGAAATCACATGAACCTAATGCAAATTTTAAGGTATGGTTTGGCTTGAGGTGATTTTCCTTCAAAAATTTTCCTTATTTAGAACCCACTGAGGTCACTAGACAAATAAAAATCCAATTCTTTGCCAATTGTCCTGATTTTTGGATATGTTATTCATTTTGTTAGTTCATGTCATTCAATTGTGTTTCGGGTCATTTTGATTCCCCGAAGTACCCTAAATGTCAATTCTTTCTAATTTGGACCCCCTTGAAGGACGTTTGGCAAATGAAAACCTTAATCTTGATCAATTGTTCTAAATTTTGGATATGTTGTTCAATTAGTTGGCTCATGTTACCTTACTTCGTTTCAGGTTGTTTGGGCTCCCTAAGGGTCACCAAATGAGACTACTGGAAACCTGCCAAATTTAACCCCGAAATGAGCTCATTTTCATTTTGCACCCAATTTCACTAAATTGATTTTGAATTTCATTTAATTAAATATAGAGTTTTTCGGGTATTACACTGTTCATTTGCTATAACATATACCTGGGCCAGGTTGTGTCCCCTATTTTGATTCTGCTTGCCCTATTGCTGCTATTGGGTTGTTACTGGACACAACCCCCTTGATTCCTACCCTAACCATTGTTTTGCACTTGGTTCTGCATCTGTGGTGCTTTATTCCAACATTCTTCAACCATGTGTCCCTCCTTACCATAGTGAAAACATGTTCCCTGCCTTTTAGCCAATTGTTTATCCATTCCAGCACAGTCTTGTTGTGCCTGTGGTCATTGATTCTTTTGGGATTGATTCTATTGTTGTTGAGGTCGGCCACCATTATGCCTCTTCTGACTCCTATGGTAGTTTCTATTATTTCCTGGCCTCTTGTTCCTATTATTCAACCTTGCTCAAGGTTGAGTTCTCTTTCAACTAGTAGTGCCTTTTCTACAACCTCTCTATAAGTCTTAAGATCCATAGGTACCACTTCCTTTCAGATTTCTATTTTCAGACTCTCAGCAAAACAATTAGCCTTCATGTGCTCCTTTTTTATCAATTTATGCATAAACTTGGCTAATTCAGTGAATTTAGTTTCATACTCCGCTACTTCCATGTCCCTCTGAGTTAATCTAATAAACTCTGACTACATCTGTTTCAGGGTCAACTGTGGGAAGAATTTCTCATAAAATACTTTTTTAAACTCCTCCCAACTCATCTGTAAAACGTTGGTGTTCAGATCTGCTTTCAACATTCTCCACCAACTCCTGGCTAGTCCCTTAAATTGATAGGTTGCCAGTACAACTCTACGGGAACCTATCCCTCCCAACACATTTAGATGTTCATTGAGCTCCTAGTACCAATGGTCAGCTGTAATGCTGTCAGATGTGCTATCAAACTATGACGGGCAGAGTTTTTGTGACTCCACAAGCATTTGTTTCTATTCCTTACCCTCAACATCATCATGCGTCTTCTAACGGACGAAACATCAATTAAGGGTGTTTTCTGCTGCACCTAGATCTACTCCTAGTGCTAAATATGCATTTGCGGCTGTGGCGCCGCCTGTGGCTACATCTAGGGCAATGCCCCCATGACTTGCTCAGTAACTCTTCTGGTGATCTCAATAAACAACTTAGGAGTCAACATAGTCTCCATCTAAGCCTCAGTAGTGTTAGCCTGTGCCCCCTGTCCCTGTTGTTCAGCCTCGTCAGTAGCGGCAGCTCTTGTGACATTCCTCTTGTATCTAGCCATTTTCTACAAACCAGATTTTCATTTAGTCCTCCTAATCTCAATTATCAATATCCATGTAAACAATTTATCAACATCAATATAAATCAATAACATTTCATTCATTCTATATGAAATTTGAAGTCTTTACATGAATACTAATATTGAAATATTGATACTTTCTATTAAAGAAAATGGCTAGTCCTTATTACATCTTTTCTAACATTACTACTAAAGGCATCTATTTGTTATATTTTTTTCTCAATCTACTTGGCTCTCTTCATGATGTCCTTATGTGACCAGAAATCATATGGTGAAAGCCTTTGCCTAATCTCAGGCCTTAATCCACGATGAAAAGCTAAAATTTCTTGTGCCCAACTAAACGTGATCTCCACTTGTTGTTTTTCTTCATCTGTATCATCAATCCATCCGTTCTTGTTTCTAGGATTTTGTAGGTTATATCTTCTATTAAAATCTGGATAGTCACAGTAACCCAACTAAAATTTCCTCTTGTTATGATTGTTATTACTGTTGTTCTCACTTCTTTGTGATTCTGTTTACACAATGAAGGTATTAACAACGTTAAAACATGTATATCAATCGTGTTATCATGACTCTAGATGCATGTTTGTAGGTTCTCGTTTGTTCAGTGGCCTATTGGTTTATACATCTAAGTCCATAACGAGGTTGTTTCGAAACCTCTGATGTTTTCTGGGTACAGGATTTCAGCTTAGTAATAAAATTTTCATGATATACATATTTAAAAATTCAAATGAATATAACATACAAGCAAAACAATCATACATGTATTCATACAACGTCATGTTAGCAAAGAGAAACTTCTGAGCTTCCATCTATGCCTTCGAGTTTGAATGTCTCATACCACTCTTGCTTGGTGACATAGACTTTCACTTAGAAATCTCGCTACACCCGTATAATTTTGCAAATATCTCAATCACTAAGGTCTCCCAAGCCCCACTATGCTAAATTGTCTCGTACCAACTAAGCATAAGGAAACAAGATTTTTCAAAGTCACTGACCATTCACCAAACATGGTCCATCAATCTCCAAGTTCAGGATTTCTCCATATCTATGAATTTCTATGCATCCCATACCACGTAGAAACCAAAGATACAGTATCTTCTCCGTCCCGTGTCTTGACCAAACAAGTGTTTCGTTTTCACACATTTTTAGTCTCTAACCTATGCCCTAAAAATTTTTATTTATGAACCACTGTATCTCATTGACAATACCTAAGTCTCTATCTATGGTCTCTTTTCCTAAACCTGTAGACTCGACATCATTGCTGCAAAGTTCTTCCATTGAACTGGCAGCCTATAGTCTATACCTTAGACACTTGCCCAGTACTCTATAACCTAGGTTCTAACCTTTGCCCAGTATATCTACTAACTGAGCTCTGATACCACCTTTGGTATCAAAGAAATATCTAACTTAGTATTTTACAGCCTAAGTTCTCAACTTGCCCAGTAACCTACTGACTAAGCTCTGATACCACCTTTGTAACATCACGGTTCTCGAAACATTCACAATTACTACATTGATATCATACTTAGAGATACATACGCATACATGTTCATTTTTGTTACATGCCATCGTCAAAAACCGGGATATTACTTCTTTTACACATCAATAATAATTCTCCTAGTCCCACTAGGTCATATCTCACAAAATCAAATGAGTAAATAAGTGAATAACAAATAGATTTATAACTAAAACATGGGATGACATATTTGTTCATTTAACTCAATAATAATCAAACTAACATTTGGCTCCATGGCCGAGTACCAAATAATAATTCAATGAATAAAATAGTCAACGATGATCTAGACCCCTACCCTACTAAAATAGGAAACAACTCTTAATTTAGAAATAACTTCATCAGCAAGGTCTACTACTATTAAACTACTCTGTGGTGTCTTGTCGACACGAGCTTCTCTTACTGGTTACCTGAAAAATAAGATGTGAGGTGAGCTCAAAAAAGCCCAATTAATCATACACAATACATCTTGAGCATTATTAAACTTAAAACACAGAATATGCAAACACATATCAAACATTAGTTGTTTTAAGTAATTCAATTATTTTTTAGTTAACATTTAGACCAAAAGGACCATCCTCGATGTTCTCATCAAAATAATAAGCGCCCAGCACTAATGACAAGGAGAGTCATGCCCATCATCCAATGTACGAGAACTGGGGTCAACCCAGTGTTCTATTTCAAATACAATATCAATTTCATAATTTGAGAACACCCATAGTGATCAATTGTGATTCATTGAGCCAATGTGTCGTTCGATTCTTGATTATAGTGATCTTAAAGTGTTTAACAAGATCAAGTGTTTAGCATACTCAACGTCTCATATTTTTCACACATAACTTAAAACTATTTTGAAGACATGAATTTAGTATGCACATGATTATAACACATGTTATCTAACACATAAGGCATATCACTCATCATATCATATATGCATGGAATCAATCAATCATAATTATGACATAATCATAGCCTAGCATGCTCCTAGGTATTCAATCAAATAATCATACAATCATATTCTATATTTAAAACTCAAATAATACTAAAGAGCTCGATAATCATTTCCACCTTTTCCGTGCGAATCTTCAAGTCCTTTTCTCCGTGCACTATAATCCCAATGGTCTTGAATTCTTAACCTAAGATATTTTTAGAATTATCATCTTTACTTATAAATTTAATATACCCCAAATTTATATAACTAATTTATCTAATTTATATACATATACATTCATAACAAATATTGTTTTAGATAACTATATTTCATGTGTGTATGAAGTTGTAGTTATTATTTATTAATTAATATAAGTCGGTTGAATATATATATATATATATATATATATATATATATATTGATATACTTATTTGCTGCTTTTTATATTAACGAATTTGGATACCCATCTCTTAATTGATTTTATGTTATAAAATTTGAAAAATCTCTCATCTTTAGTGTTAACTGATTATATGTGTATATATATATATATATATATTATAAAACTTGTTAATCTACAAATATTACATATATATTCTCACCCATATATAAATATTATATAAAATCTGTTAATTTATTAATATGTCATGTAAAGCATCAATCCATTGTAAACCATTATTAATATATATACATCCGATGATATACATATATACTCGATCAATTTATATATATATATATATATATATATATATATATATGTATAGATATAGATATTAATCGATTTTCTCAATCCATCATTATATATATTATAGTATTTATATTGAACATACATATAATATAAATTTATTTCTACTGAATTATTTACATGTATTTTCAATCTACAATTCCATACATGCCTATTAATTCAAATTAAGTATTTTTACAACCTATTCTTAAAGATTGTAAAGATAAGAAGAATAAAATTATACCTTTGACTTCTAATTCGCTCTTCGAATACGTTTTGAGAACTCCATTAATGGCTTATAAATGCTCACTTGTTCTTTTTTGGTGGCTCTAGGGTTGTAAAAAAGTTTAGAATGTTTTTAAAATAAAAGAAACTAAGGTTTATATAGAAAATTCTATGTAGTCTTTTAGTTGTATTAGAATACCTAATTCTCAATTGTATTAGAATACTTAATTCCCAGTTGTATTAAAATACCTAATTCACAGTTGTATTAGAATACATATCACGTAATCTTCGAGTTATATTAGAATATGTAATTATTTTTTTTTATATTTATTTATTTAGTTTTATTAGAATATGTAGTTACTTGCATACATAAGGCGTTTCAAACAATATCTTAGTCATGGTTGTAGGTTAGACTGAAAGGGGGTCCAATCCCTTGATGTTCTTATCCAAAGTACCTCCTCTCTGAGTGAAAGGACAGTTCATCTTGTCACATGTCATTGAAATTCGGAACTCTTGCCCACATTCCAAGTACTTTGTGTTATGCCCTATACACAGAGTACGGCAAACCATATACCTGTGGTATATGTAAAGAACACTCATAACATCCCTTTAAAATAATATAACAGTACGTGGTTCATAATCTCAAAATCTTTTATTTAGTCTTATACACATATATCATAAACAAAAGAAATAAAATTAAGCATGCTTACACGTAACATTCAAGCATAAAATACATCATAAACATGCATCATATATCAACCAGGCCTAAACCTGCATAATTTGTCATGGCATAGTTTCATGGATGCATGAACATGGCATATACATGAATCTCAAAATCAAATCATGAATGATGGACTAAAATTAAATGTGCATGATAAAATGATATTAGAACAAGAATGATCATGCCATTAATCCAGTGTGGTGCCCCGTTTCTTCTTCTTTTTCTCTTTTTTTTCACGTTTTCACTTTGATGACCGCGGTCATTCTCTGGTGACCGCAGTCACCAGCTTGGTGCCCATTTTGTTATGCATTTTCGTCATTTTTTTCTTATTTTTAAATGTC
>JAJIYU010012694.1:0-14377 GCA_030144865.1 Tinospora cordifolia
CATTCAAGCTTCAACGGTAAAGCAGAGATTTCAAAGAAATATCGTCGCGGGAGAACGAGACACCGCACTGCGCCATGACGTCTCTTCCCGCTTCTTATCCGCTTCTCAGGAACAAGAACCCAAAGCCTCACAACAGAATCACCAATTGCATTTCACCAAATCTCGTCTTATTTCCATTCGCAAACTCATTCTCTATCTCTCTCTCAGTTCGATCTTCAAAACCAAGCGCGCTTCACTCGTCCAGTCCATCAAACACTTGTCCGACAACCTTAAAGCATCGGTTCTTCACTCCCGAAACGATCCTTCTGTTGGCGTACGCTCTGATCTTCTTCTGTATTCGGATACTCTTCCTTCTTCTCCCGCCCGATCTCCCCCATCGCTGGCACCGTCTCGTTGTTTTCTCCGAGGAAGCGGAGGTTAGATCCAGAAATTATCCTTCGCATTTGTGGCAAGCGGTCGTCGCTTATGAAGATCGCCGGTTCTTCCAGCATTGTGGAGTTGATCCGGTCGGGATCGCTCGCGCAGTTTTCCTGTTTCCCAAAGGCGGAGGTGGTAGTACGATCACGCAGCAGGTGATTATTATTGATTTATTGTTGTTGTAGACGTGAGGTTTTTTTGATTTTTTTTTTGTCGTGTAGATGAATCGGGAATTTAAGTTTGTTAGCAGGTGCAAATGTTGGAGTTGTTGCTTTACAGAAGCTGCTTTTTCTTGCTCTCTGCCAATTTATCTTTGTTTGGAGTTAATATTTGTCTGTTTTTTCTGTTATGTACATGAAATCTGGTGTTTAACTGTTGCTTTGTAAATGCTGCTTTTCTTTTTCCTGCTTTATGAAAATTTATATTTGCTTTATCTTTGTATGTGTTGATGTTGAGATTTGTGTAATTTTTGAGTAATGTAGATATAATCAGACATTTGATTGTATTACCAGATGCAATATGCTTTACGTTTTTTTGATGTTGAGATTTGTTTAACTTTTTCTGCTATGTAGATGAAATCAGGCATTTGATTGTATTGCCAGATGCTAATATTGGAGTTGTAGCTTTGCAAATGCTGCTTTCTTGCTTTGTTGCAAAGCTCACTCTTTGAATGTCTCAATGTTGAGAATTGTTTTATCTTTTTGCTACGGGGCTTTTTGCTACATGTGGAATAAGATATCTTGAAGCATTTTGAACCATGGGTGTTGATGTTATTACCTCAACACACAATTAGAATTTGTTGTAAAATGTACAAAATACTCATAGAAAGATCTTTGCTTTTCTTTATTTATTTATTTATTTATTATTATTATTATTTTTTGGATAGGAAACAACTGAATGTTTATTGCATTGAAGCATAGATGAAAAAGATAATACAAGTCACTAGTGGTGAGAAAAGAGAAAACAAGACCCATAAGCCAAAGTAGCAACTCTCCAACATTTAAAGATCAAACCCCCTGCCCACATGCATACAGTTGCTCCAATTTGACAACCAATCTCAAAGATAAAAAGGCCTTTTTTAGAGAAGAGATGCAAAGACCCTGGTACATGCAATGAGGTCAGTGTCTTCCAACAAGTTAGAATGAGAACCAGCATTTCACTGGAACACCCTGTTGTTGTGTTCACTCCAATTCGTCCACAACGTGGCCATTTCCAAAAAAGGCAATATGACTGATGCAGCACCCATCCCCAGATAAGGAAGGCAAATGGCTTAGCATCAAACAATCCTTGACGTGCCAAGGGGCAGAGAATTTATACCCTGACCAATGAACTGGTGTTCCTGAGGTATTTAGTTGTTTGACAGTGGACAAAGATGTGATCTACATAATTCCAACCCTGCCTACGTAAGACAATAGCGGGGGAAAAGGTGCATGGATGGAAGGCACTTCTGCAGCATATCTGAGGTGTTGTTCTTCAGGGTCCACCCAGGTACCTTAACTTTGGATGGGACGTGTGCTGGACCCTTAACTTTGGATGGGATGTGTGCTTTCCAAATATGAGAGCATGAGAAATAGGTAAGTGTGGATTCAATCAAGTTGAAGAAGAAGGATGCATGTATACACGTTTGAGCTGTTAAGAGTCCACTTAGACCTGGTATTGACTTGAGTTCAAGGACTCACCATGGAGCCTAGCTAAGAAGTTGGGAACTTCCTTTAATTCTCTATCGTTAAAGTCTCTAGGTTGGTGAAGATTCCAAGGAGAGGAGAAATTGGAGGCAGATAAGTTATAAAAGGAACTAATTAGGATGATTATGCAGATAGTATAGTTGAAAGAGATGAGGGTCCATACATCCAGCTTTAAATTATCCAACCAGCCATCGTCCCAGAATTCAAACTGCTGAGGATTACCAACTTTGAGGGCCAAATTTGGTACAATTTGATAATGATTGAGTGGCATTGCTTCTTCAGCTCGAATGAAGGAATCTTTTAGATATGATGCAAAATGGATCTTGTTCTATTGTTGATTAGAAATTTCTATATGAATTATGAACAACGCAAATTGGAATTTGAGGGCGAGATAAACTTCTAAGGGATTTTATAAGTGCACTTATGCATTCTCCTAATTCCATCCATGGACAACATGCCATGCTAACTCATAATAATTTGAACCCCAAGGAAGTTGCGTCCTCAAAGAGTTTTCGAACCTACTTGCCACATGGAGCCACATTATGCAAACCAATGTTGTTGATTTCCAAATTCTCTTTCTCCAAAGGCCTTTGCTATCGCTTCCCATTTGTTCAAACTGGTACAACCATTCTCAATCTTCCCTCCCCAAACCGCTTGGTTAAATGAATTGCAATCAATGAAAGAAGTT
This sequence comes from Tinospora cordifolia, assembly GCA_030144865.1. Taxonomy (NCBI): domain Eukaryota; kingdom Viridiplantae; phylum Streptophyta; class Magnoliopsida; order Ranunculales; family Menispermaceae; genus Tinospora; species Tinospora cordifolia. Next base: position 2,791 of record JAJIYU010012694.1, read on the forward strand.
TAAAGATAGACATATAAAAAAAAAAAAAAAAAAAAAAAACAGGGATTGCCGATAGGACAGACTAGACTACTGCAAGTCTATCACCCCTTGGTAAAAATTAAGAAGGCGCTCTTCCAACCATCCAAGTTTGCAACCTTTTAGAAATTTTAGAAAGAATTGGGCTCCATAACTCCAAATAAAGGGAGTTGCCTCTTAAAGGAAGGCCCAGATATACATCCAATAGCCATCTAAGTCCTATGTTCAGCATGTTCACCTTTCTCTTGATTTCTAGATATTTTCTTGTTAGACATTTACGCAGTTGCTAATCATTCAATTATTTTGAAATCATGCATCTGTTTACACTTCTTTCTTGCTAAAACTAAATGTCTTTATTGTTATCATTTTGCAGCTTGTGAAAAACATCTTCCTAAAAAATGATCGTACTATTTCAAGAAAAGTCATTGAGATGGTGTTGGCATTGATATTGGAGAGGATAATGCCAAAACAGAAAATTCTAAGTTTGTACGTGAGTGTGGTAGTTCCTCTTCCCTGTTCTCTTTTCGTCAGTAAGATTGATATTAACAATCTATGTCTATTATTAGTATAATGCATGCGATAATTTTCAGGAAAAAAAAATTAATTAATATTCTATGAAAGCTTATATCCTTACATCTGAAGTAACTTTATGATATTTCTGTGAGAAGATTCCTGATGACCTCACAAACATTTTGAGAATTGTGCATCACTGTCATGCACTCTGGAACAAAAAAGAGCTTAGTTAAAATGTCTCATAATTCCCTACCGACTCCCAAGTTGAGCGATCCATTGAACAGAGAAATGGTCCTTAGTATTCTTAAGGGTAACTAATAACTGTTGAATTCCAAAGAAGAAGCTTGTATCTTTATTAAAAACAAAGAAAGTCTCATATTCAAAATTACATACACTCTTCTGGAATGTTTTTTATGTGATCTTGTTTGGGGTTGCTTTTGACTCAACTGTAAGATCACAGAATGAATAATTTGTTTCAGATGTACACTGGCTTTGGACATGAACAGGGTGCGTTTTTCTTTCCTTTTTTCTTTTTTAAATTGAATCTATATTTGTGAATATTATGCACATGAGTATATCTATACAGGGGCAAATTCATTAATGGTGCCTTGTTCATTTTAATATGATTTTTGGTCTGTGGTTTATCATTACCTTGGATCTGTCCTAGGATAATAAATTTATCCTGTTGGGACCATTTATAAAGTCTTGGTCAGCTTGTACGTAAACTGTTAAATTTGTCACAACATCTCTGAGAAATCTCTAACTTGTACATACTAATCCATCTCCTCAAACTTGATAATGGTATTGTAATCAAAGATTTCATTTAAAATGATGTGATTTGTTAGTTTTATTTGTGATGTTCAATTATATTCCATATTCTTGTTACCTTATTTATTTCTTTAGTTAAGTTCATTGTGTCACCTTGTATATAATGAAATGGAAAAGGAAAAAATGACTTTTTCTTAGGAGGTTTTTTTGACTAGCTATTATTCTATAATCTATACTTCTTGGTGGCTTGATAGATGTGGTGGATTTTCTTTAGAAAAAGATCTATCTTTTGGAGTACACTATTAATCTTGATTAAAATTATAGTGGTTCTAACTTCTGGCTTTTCTTCTTTTGAAATGTTTTCTAATTGTGTGATGGCTTGAAATTGTATTTGGGCGTCTAAATTTCCCTTTATTGTGTCTTAATAACAAGAAGTGTTATCACTGATATTCTACAGATATACTGGGGCCATGGAATCTATGGAATTGAGTCAGCATCTGATTTCTACTTTGGGAAGCACCCTTCACTTCTTAGTTTAGGAGAGTCTGCAATGCTCGCTGGGATTATACCTGCCCCAGAGCTTCGATCACCATTTAAGGATCTAAGCAGGTTGGTGATGGAGCAAATCTTCTTATCTTTATAGTCTCTCTCCAGCTTACTGGAGGCTTCATTTATTAACATGAATCACTGACTAGCAAACACTTATCTCACCTTCAGTCAATAGTTCTATTAATTTTCTCCATAAAAAGTCTAAAACTTTCTTACTCATTATCAAAAGAGGTAAAACATACCAAGCAAGAGCATTGAAGAGGATGGTGGATGCTGGGTTTCTGGACATTGGCACAGCACTTTCAATTGTGGACCAACCTCTTCACTTACATTTTTATGGGCCAGAACAGATGAATAAACTCCTAGATTTGTGGAGTTTACTTGGGGAGGTAAAAACAGTTTTCTGATATTTCACAAGTAAAAGTTTTATCATGCACTGAAGCTACTTTGAGCTTTAAATCACGGGTGCATAATGCATTTACAAGTTCATGTTTTTCCTGTTTTTGCATTTAGACCTTTTTATATATGGCTTACTTATGCATATTAGCAGGGAGGTCAATAAGACCAGTGTTCATTTCATGGCATGTCAAAAGTTGTAACTATATCCTTATTTAGGATCTTAAATACATAAATGTGCAAAATGTTTGGTTATAACTGCAGTAGATTGCATAATATATTTTCCTTTCTAGTTTCTCATGTTGCAAGCTATAGCAAAGTCTTCAGCGAGCAAGGGAACAAAGAAGTAACCCACTAACAGTGTACCCATGAATCAATTTGGTATTCTTTTAATTTTAGATTTTCATATTCTCATGGATAACACTCATGCCCAGGAGTTAACCACTGGCCAAACTGTGTTCAGTTTAGCAACATGAATGAGTTTGTCGGAACCTGGAAGGATCAACATGCATATGCAGCTCTTTTGTTTATAAAAGAGATCCTTCTATAGATGTAAGAAGTGCATGAAACTTGTCTGGTCCTCTTCTTAAAATGCATGTGAACTGCAAAAAGCTAGTTGGTTCATAATTGCAATTGAGCGTCTTAAGCTCTAAAGTTGCTTGGATTCTTTTAATGCTGCTAATTTGTTTTCTAGGAACTAGGAGAGTCTGGTAAACTCAGAGATTGGAACTCTAATGTGAAAGAAAAACAATCTGAGTGGAAGTCTCGTGGCACCAAGGATGTGTGGGACTGGAAAGGAGAAAGTAAAATTTGGGAAGTAAAAGAGGACATGGAAAGATGGGCAAGGACTAGGAAAAGATCCTGATTGTATTTTCAGCTGTAAATCAAAATCGAACTGATATTTTTTTCTGGCAGGTTACTGGTAAGAGTTATTTGGCCATCTCTTTCTTTTATTATAATCTTTCATAAAGAATAATTTATTTCTTATAAATATGTTTTATATTCTCTCGTGATAAGTGTTATGGTATTCTTTTAAAATGCAGACATTTTTGTATAACGTGTGAATTAAACTCATACTTTGATTGGAATTGTGACATTGATCCAAGGACTCTCCCTTATGCATCATTTGTACCTTGCATATTGATGAAATAATTATTTTACCTCACAAACTTTACAACTTTAAGTGAGGTTTTTTCCCCTTTAAATCTAATCTTCACACTATTTTAAATTTTCAGGTTAAGTGAAATAATTATTTTTAATTATTATTATTATTACTATTATTATTTTAAAGAAACTAGGTAATTTATGTTATATTTGTGAAAGTACAAGGAGTAGAAGGGGATAATGTTAAAAAAGTGTCCAAGTTGTTCCCTAACATCTCACTTAGTTACAAAATGAGACCAGTAGTGCAATGTTAATAAGTGAAAGTGATGTTACTACTTGTAGAACGGCAATTGGCAAGCCTTTCTCTAGGAATTTCATAGCTGCATGTGTTGGGACCAAGTAATTGTTGGGTACGCAATGTTTAGTGTGGAGAAGTTTCTATGTTTTATTTATAATGTGAGGCTTATAATAGATTTGTTTTAAAGCTCTGATCAAGAACTGCATGGATTACAGTTGTCCAAACTTGGTGTTGCACTTTGGTTGTGTGTGTTTAAATGGGAATTAGTAATCCTTTCTGTATTCAGTGGCACTTCCTGTAGAATAGAAGTTTGTAGCCTATCACGTGGAAGTAACAATTGTTCTTTCATGTTGGTCTTGGTAGCCCTTATACAAATTAGGCAATGAGTTGATTAGATTACTTAATTATTTAATTCTATTTATTTTAAATTAAATGGAAACTTCAATTAATTGTAGTGTTATTCTTTATTTATGTTTTGAAATGGTTACTTTAATTGTAGTAGAATTCATATTCATTTCAAATTTTAGAACAGATTGCTAATTTACTTGAATGGTCACAAACATCAGGAGGATCATCATTGTAGATGTGAATCATGTAACTGAATTGAAAATACATGTTTTTAGTTGAGAATCTTTATTCTCTTCTCTCATCTATTCTTCTTGTTCTCTATATTGCTTTTGCTATAAAAGGACATAAAATTGCTCTCCTAGGTTCTTTAGACAGTTCTTTCATTCTTGAGATACCCAATGTTCAGGTAAAATTCCTCTAGATCCACTGAGAATTTTGAGGGGCACGATCAAGTTATGCATATGTGTGATGCTGTGCGGGAAAGTTTATTATTTAGTTAGTTTAACTGGAAGAATGGCAAGTAATGATGTAATCTGCTTGGTTTTGTATTGATGCTGTAATATCTCATCCGGTATCAAATATTTTTATAATTAATACAATAGTTTCTGTTTCTAAAAAAACAAATGATTGTCATGGTCTTAGATTCTGGGAGAAAATTGACTTTGTTATATTATTTGAAGCATTATGAAACAAGCTTACAAAAGCAATCATCAATGAAAGGCTTAAAAATGTGATGAAGTGATAGCATTGACTTTTGAACCATACTAGTAACATAAACCATTTTGGTGTTCACTTTTTGAAGGCCTACATAGAACACAGCCTAACATATGCTTTTTTTTCCTCTTGTTTGAACTCTTGTACTTCCCTGTTACTCAATACCTGAATGTGAAAATACATTCAACTATATTAATTATCAATGGTCTTGTCATTGGTGTTATGATAACTCAATTCGGTCCAGTCTTTTCCCAACTATAACTGAGAATCAGAGTCCTCACGTCACTGTCCCCCTAGCTTGTGAAGGAATAACTTTTTGTGGAAATAGAATCCCTGTAGCATGATAGTAAGTAGGATTTAACTGCTGAGATGTAGCATTCTTAAGTGCTTTTGAAGTTGCAAGATCATGCTGCTTAACTAAGTAGCATCTGCATGAATGAAAACAAGTAGATAACAATGAGCCACTGAGAACACCCTCAACACAATTGGAAGTAGTAACTGTCAGCCTCAAAGAATAGTGCCATCAGAAGACAAAGGAATTGGAAGAGAGACATCCTCAATAAAGTAAGAAAGCCACTCAGCATTAAGAGTTGAAGAAATGTGCTTGTTTGAAGGAATATCGAATTTCATACGAATTGTCATCAATGGCAAGTAACAATAGTCAAAAAGGCCAGAACAAAAAATATTTTCCCCAGTTATTTCTTTGTTGGTTGATGGAATTAGATCTGCTCTTACTGTCATTTTTGTGAAGGAAATGTTAGCCACATGCTAGCTAAGTTTGAAAGCCAGCCATTTTCGGTTTTTTGGTGTTCCATTAACTCTTAACAACAGGAGTTCTATGAATCGAAAACAATTCCTAGCTCAAATTACTAAAATGTCCAGCATGATGGACTGATTATATAATTTTAGTAGTCCCTCTAGAATTTTCTTTGTGGATTCCTCTGTGATTTTTCAACATCATATAAGTGTTCTTGAGCTTTTCTGCGAATTGGCTTTTGTGGGTTGCTGCAATACATACCAGCATGCTAGTGTTCTGAACTTCTTGTCAATTAGTTGGGGTAACTTGGTTTCTTTTTTTTGTTGGATTTGGAGAAGTAGGAGAAAATCTAAACACAAATAGAATATATGTTTCTGTGATGTTCAGTAGCATGCAATGCTTACTCATTGGTTGGCATCTGTACAGGCCATGTCTAGTCAACTCTCTCCAGCTTTTGTCTGTGGTTGTGGACCATTTTGGACCATAGCCATCAAACAGCGACATGCCTTAGGAGGCATCATTGGCTATGACACAAACAGGTTGAGACAGAATAACAGGCATCATTGATAACCTGCTGTATGGTATTTGGGTTCTCAGGGGCTAGTCTGATGAATCGTGTTTGGGCCCTGCAAATGTACAAGCCTGTATGCCACCTTGTCTGGTATTTATTTGCTACTTACAGTCCTTTCACTTTTCTTGTGCTTATATAGGTCAAATAGCAATTGCTAACTCCATTGCTGATACGTGCAAAACGAGGACAATAAAGCATGTCTCCAAATGCTTTTAACTATGACGTTTCATGATAAAGATGGTAGGACTTCATATGACTTGCTTCATCTATAGAGCTATATTCTTCCAGGCGAGAAGAGTGTGTGCTTCGGTATATATGTTCACATATTAACCACGAGTAATTGGCTTAGTAGAAGTATTCTAAGTCTTAAAGATTGTTCCTATAAAAGTTTTGGGATTGAGAGAAAGGATGCAAAGGAAGCTGGAGCATTGTTGTTCTTTTGTATCAGTTTGTCCACTGGTATATATACAATCATCAAATATCAAATTGATTGATGTAATTGCATTTTTTTTTCAAGGTATGTACTTATTCATTAAATAGTTGTAACTTGTAAATGTTACCCTTGCTGTACTGATTATTTTAGCATTATCTTTTTTATTAGTTATATACTTGTTTTAAAATTTATAATCAGTTCGTAAGTTTTCAATCTTTATTTTTCAAAAAGAAAGTGCTATAATCAGTTGATATGGTAGTTAGAAGAGGGTCTTATTTTGTTGAACTGACCTACATAGTTCATTTGTCGAGTGTGTGAAATGGTTTTACGTTTCATTTTCTCTCAAGATCGTTTATACTTAATTTTTATTTTGGATTTCAGATTCCAATGTAACTTATCCTTAAAAAACAAAGTAGAAAATAATAATGTCGATTAGTTGTATATAATAATACTTTTTGGAGTTTAGAGCGAGCAAATAATACTTTGTGATAACCAATGGTCAATTAAGTAAGCCATAGCCAAGCATCTCGTCAAGTGCCATAACACAGCACGCTTCAATACATAAACTGATTAACTAATTCTATTGGAGAAGCTAATTTTACCATGTTTGTCAATCTAGCTAAAATTAGGTTAAATGTTGTTGATATTGAAGTAAAAAAAAAAAAAAAAAAAAGGTTGAAGTCATGGTTAAGAAAAGAAAGTACTACTGCAATAAAAGACATCAAGGATTTAGATGAATATGTTTAATTTACTCTTTTTATAATTTTTTTATTAACTCTTTTTAAAATGAGAAATGATTAAATGGTATATTTTTTTTACAGAAAATTTTGACATGTTATCTGAGAGTTATTAAATTTTTTAATATACACAGTTAATGTATGATATAAACATAATTTCATAATTCAAAATATTCTAACATGAAAGTATGATTTTAATGAAGTGGGTGCTAATGTTCTCCTATTGTAATAGCTTTTGCTACGAGAATTCATCATCATAAATATTTTTATTATCACTTATTTTTCTCTTTACCTTGTTGAGTTTTTCTTTTTTTCTTAGGTGGCATTTTCAACGGTGGAAGAGATTGGGATAAATCCAGGCCGATACATCTTTTTGGCAACGAGCGGTTCAGATTCTCAAATGCACGTAATATTGTCTTCATTTTTTCAAAAAAAAAAAAAAAAAAGTAAACGAAGCTTCTCGTGTGAAGTTTCGGGTTGCTAGAATATAAATACACTCGACGAGGCATAAAAGGAACGCGTTAGGTGTTGTGACCCATGGCGTACGTTGAGAACGGTGCGTTGTTCTTTATTTTCTTGATTTCTTCTTCTGAATTTGATTTTTACAAGGGGCTTTGTGATTATGATTTTCTGTTTATTTTTATATCATTTTGAGTTCTTTGAAGGGATCAACCCAAATCTCTGATCCTTCTACCAAGTTTTGTGATGAAAATTGATGAATTCGTTTCGTTTATTGTTAGGTTTTGATTTAGGCTACGTTGCTCGGTGCTTCCTTCGTCCAATTAGATCATTGATTGTTGTTCTTTCTCTTTCTTGTCTGTTTGCTCATTGGGATTTGATGATGGCCTGTTGCGATTGAATATGAATTAACTGTTTTGAATCGTAAGGGAAGATATAAGCAATCACATTAGTGTGTAGGTTTTCTAGCTAGGGCTTTTTCAGTTTTTTCTCTTAACATAAGGCAATGTGACTGATCACTGCAAGCTAACGCGCACTAACGATGAAAATAATAACAGAAAAGCAGCTGCAACCACCAGCGCCAGCTAAATGAACAAATTCTTATTGTGATTCCCACTTGGATATGTAGGACCTTTGGTGTTCATATTTAGTATCTTTGTGCGTTTGATGTTGTGTCCTCCCTTGCGCTTCTCCACGGCCTACACTGCTACTCACCTCTCTGATAGCTTAACAGTATAAACCTCTCATGCAATTGTGGGAAATTCCTGACTTGACTAGATGGTTTGATCCCTTTCCTGGGTGAGAATTTGCTGGAAATTGTAGATTTAGCAACTTTTCTCTCAAAATTTTTATTGTTCTTATTTGAATGTTCTCTCTATTTTGATTTAGTAGGGCTGGTTAATGGCTCAAACTGGGTCTTTCATAAGTTAATGTTTCCTGAGCCAAGAGTTGTAAATTCCATGAGCTTTAAAAATTTACAAATATATTTTGACCCTTGAATTTATCTAGTGCAGATAAGGACAAGCCTCAATAAGGCTGTGATTGCCTAGTACTTATCCATCCAAAGGAATATTGATTGATCTTTCCTACCATGAGTCTCATATTTGCTAGACTTCTTGGTATAGATAGCTGATGAATGTACGGGCTCCCATGCGTTTCTTTTTCACATTTCTAGTATCCTAGGAACTATTAGATGGGTTGTATTTGGCTTTGGAGTAGTCTAGCCTATCATTATCAGCTATGAAAAAAGACCAATACAAATAGTCGATAGAAGAATTCAAAAATTGAGAAATAAAGAAATTTCTCTTATTAGTGTCAAATGACAATTTCATGACAATAAGGAGCAAACTTGGGAACGTGAGGATATGATGCGGAAGCAATTTCTAGATCTTTTCATGACCTGAGGTATATTCTTTTTTAATTTAAAGTTTGAGGACAAAATTCATTAAGTTGGGGAGATTTGTAACACTCTACATTTTTATTCAATATATAAATTAATTTAAATAAAAGTTAATACGTATAAATATATGTATCTGTAGTGACTACATGTATACATATGTGTTAGTTACACACATGAATAAAAAAATACATGTTACATATCTACTTAAGTAAATTAAATTATTTATTAGAAAATAGTATATATATATATATATATATCTTTTAGAAAAGTAGTCAACCATTTGTTTATAGAGGTATGACATCTTTACAACTTTCTACTCAAGGTCGAATGACTATTGATGAAGTTGGAATGTTGGCTAGTATGTGTTCAATAGTGGAAAAGACAGAAGGCATACAATTATTTGATTTTCTCGTAGTTTGTGAATACATTGAAGTGTTTCTAGATAATTTGCTGGGGTTACCACATAAATGGTAGATAGATTTTATTATTGAATTGATGCCTAGTATTTAGTCTATTTTCATTCCTCCATATCGAATGACACCAAAAGAGTTGCAAGAACTAAAGTGCAACCTAGATGAATTGATGATTGAAGGGTTTATTACTCTAAGTATGTCACTTTGGAGTGCACTTGTATTGTTTGTAAAGAAAAAGGATGAGAGCTTACGGTTGTGTATAGATTATCGTCGATTGAATAAGGTGACAATAAAGAATAAATATCCTTGGTCATGTATTGATGATTTATTTGATCAATTGAACGGTGCCAATTTTATTTTATTTTTTGAGATTGATCTATCGATTTAAGATTTGGGTATCATCAATTAGGGGTTTGAGAAGAAGATATACCAAAAACTACTTTTAAAACAAGATATGACAATTATGAATTTTTTGTGATGCCTTTTGAGTTAACTAAAGCTCCTACCATGTTTATGGATCTAATGCAAAGTGTGTTCAAGCCATATTTAGATCAGTTCATTATTGTGTTTATAGATGATATCCTTATTTATTCCAAAACTCCGGAAGATCATGAACAACATCTCCATATCACTTTGCAGACTTTGAAAGAGCATAGATTGTATGTTAAATTTAGCAAATGTGAATTTTGGTTAGATAAAGTAAAATTTTTGGATCATGTAATAATAAGTGTAGAGTGTATTTTAGTTGGTTCTACTAAGGTTGAGACTATTATCAATTGGAAAAGACCAACTACAACGATCGAAATTCGTAGTTTTCTAGATTTAGTTGGCTATTATAAAAGGTTTGTAGAGGGTTTTCCAAATTAGTTGCTCCTCTCACGAAGTAGACTTAGAAGAATGTACCATTCGTGTGAACATCAGCATGTGAAGCTGCTTTTACAGAATTAAAGAAGAAGTTGACTATCGCTCCTGTTTTAGTACTTTCGCAGCCTGGAAAAGAGTTAGTAATATATAATGATGCAGCACAGCTAAGTCTGGGAGGTGTGTGTGTTGATGTAGGAAGGTCGAGTAATTGCTTATACATCGAGACAGCTAAAGGTGCATTAGAAAAATTATCATATGCATGATCTAGAGCTAGCTGCAGTAGTGTTTGTGTTGAAACTGTGGAGACATTATCTGTATGGCAAGAAGTTCACACTGTACTCTGATCATAAGCGTTTGAAATATTTGTTTAACTAGAAAGAATTGAATATGAGGCAACATAAATGGTTGAAATTCTTGAAGGATTATGACTTCATTTTTGGAGTATCATCCTAGGAAAGTCAATGTCGTAGTAAATGCACAGAGTAGGAAACGAGTAAGGACTAGTGTAGTAGCTTTCCTGGTGGTCCAAGAATGACGACTTTTGGAGAGAGTGACTATGATGAAAATTCTCTCTGTAGATCCACATGTGGATATTTGTGCTCAGATACATATTCAGTTGACAGAATCTCGTATTCAGAAGATTAGGGAATTACAACAGTATGATCCTGATTTAATTGTATATGAAGCTTGGGTTGACAATGTAGACAGAGTTGATTGGCAGAGAGGCTCTGATGGTGTGTTGTGTTAGCAAGGAAGATTATGGATACTTGTTGATAGGGAATTAAGGGTTGCATTACTTGAAAAGGCACATCGATGTTAATATACTATTCATCCACAAAAATGTATCATGATATGAAGATGGCAGTTTGGTGGCACGGGATGAAGAAAGATATAGCCGAGTATATGCAAAAATGTAGTGTAGGCGAACAAGTAAAAGCTGAGCATCAAAGACTTGGAGGTCAGAACCCCTATCCATTTTAGAGTGAAAATGAGATCATATTACTATGAATTTTATTTTAGGACTACCCAGATCTTAGGATAGATGTGATGCCATTTGGATGATTGTTAACCGATTGACTAAGTCTGCACATTTTCTTCTGATGAACACTAGAGACTCGATAGACCAACTAAGCAAATTGTTTATTCGAGAGATTATGAGATTGTATGGGTGCCTGTGTCTATCGTGTCAGATAGAGATTCACGATTTATTTCAAGATTTTGGTAGGTTATGCATTCTTGATTTGGTACC
>JAJIYU010012695.1:0-14383 GCA_030144865.1 Tinospora cordifolia
TGTAGAAGAAATCTTTCCTATCGCTACAACTTCTTCGTCTCTTTCATTTTCGGGATGCCAATTCAATAATTCGCATCTAGCATTCTCAGGAGGCAATTTCTCTTAGGTGGGGTTGCTACCCTGTTGTGACTACATAATACATAAACAAATTAAAGATAATATAAACATTATAAGAATAAAAGTTTATAATCAAAGTTGGGTTCAAAATATAGCTTACTTGTGGCGTTTGAGCTTTCGAATGTATCATATTTATGTCTCTTCCACTTGAGCTTTGAAGTTGTTAAACCATATCATAAAATATATTTCACTATATAAATTTAAGTAATAAATTAAACTGGAAAGAAAATTTTAGCCTAGTTGTCACATATTGAGATTGCATTAAGAGCATGACAATTAATGCTTCAACTCTTTCCTTAAGTGTATCTATTTTATTTGATTTTGCTTCAATGGTATTTATCCTTTTTGCTTGATCTTGAATTATATTCTCTAAGACCTTTACTTTTTCATTACTTTGAATTTGAGCATCAACCTTTGAAGGTATTGCCCCAAATCCAAGACCTCGAACTCACCCACGACGCTTAGGTCCCAATACTTTAGTAATGACATCCTCTCTTAAGTTATCTCTCTCAACTAAATTGGTGGTAGATTGACTAATGTCATTAATTTTTTTCTGCATTCACATAAAACAAGTAAATTAACTTGATAACTTTCTATTGTTATATATTTCTAATATATATAACTACATATCATTTGCTTTAATGATTTACTTACAATTGCTTCTTGAATTGCTTTATTTAAAGGCTTATTATTCTTTCTCAAATGACCATTTGTCCACATATCTACTGTTGCAACTAAATTTAAATTATTATTGGCCTCCTTCTAAAATGTGAAAAACAGTAACATTTACAACACATATGCTTATGTAAAAATATAAAGAGAAAAAAAATAAAATGAAGCACGTATCAAGACCATTACCAATTCATGCTCCAAACGAGCATAACCCTTCCTACTTATTGTGTAAAATAGTTTTTGACTATTCCTCATTTTACTAAACTTTTTGCTTGTTGCCTAATAAAATAAATATATTAATAATAATGAAAAAGAAGAGATAGTTAAAATTTAAAGTATATATAAGAAACACACAACAAACCTGAAACTCTTCGGATAATCTTTCTTCAACAAAAGTATTCCACTCTTTAGGAGACATCACATTGCTAGGCTTAAGATATTTTTCTACAAAGTTTCTATCTTTTTTTTTCATTGCTTCTCTAATTGTTGTAGAAACCTTGGACTTGTATCGCCTCCAGCTGTAAATCTTGTCTGATGTGCACGAAAAAAGGATAAATTAAAGAATTTTTACAAATAAAGTATTAAAATCTCTTAAGAATAAATAATTCAATTATACACATACCTCAATTAACCTCTAAAGTTGTTCTTTAATTTCTGGAGCCACATGATGCTAATCTTTAATTACTACAGGCACGTGCTCTCGCACAATTACACCAATGTAAGATGATAGCTTCTCAGAATTAGTTGACACTGGCTGCCATCTTTCATTGAACTCAACTTTCATTCTATGAGCATGTCCCAAAACCAAACCCATCCTAGTGGGTCCACGCTTCTTTGTTGTTGTGCTATCAGTCTCTAGCTTTTGCACTACTTTCTGTTTTGGGTGATGATCTTGGTGAGTTGGAGTCCTCATTAGACAGTCTTACACCTTAATTCTCAAAATAATTCATTGCAGCCAACATGGTTGTTCATTGCTTCTTAACTCTCTTCTCAGCTTGTTTAGAGGACTTGAAAAAAAAATGCATTCATATATATAAAATTATTTGTCTTAAAATATTCATATAAATTTGACCAAAAATGCATCATTATGAATATTGCTAAAAATAAAATACTTACTTCACCGGCATCTAAAGTCTTTTTTTTTGTCATAATGGCTATAGAAGATATAATATGCCTATTGATACAAAATGTAAATGAATTAACTAATTACTTTAAATGCAATAAATAACTATCATATAATTAAAAAGTAGGATTTAATACACAATCCAAGCATATAAACTCAGACAGAAATTCAAGAACAACAACAAGAACAATAAATAATAATAATAATAATAACAGAAGAACAACAACAGATATCAAACCCACAAATAAAACCAACCGTTACAAGCAGAGCCTTCATTCCCAAATGCAGAAGCAGATATTTCGTTTCCAACTACCCAAAGAAGAACAATAACAACAAATGAAGATTAACAGAAGAAAGACAAACAAAAAAGATCGATAAACTGAAATGCACAAAGAAGAAGACTAACCGTTGCAAGCAGAGCTTTCGTTCAGAAAGAAGAGAGAAAAAGAAAAAAAGAAAAGAAAAAAGTTGACAAAGAAAAGAAAAAGAAAAATAGAAGGAAACCAGGAGTTGCCCACTTTTAAGATCTGACATTTTGGGTAAATTATTGTTGGTTGCATTGCATACTAATATTATTATATATATTTTACATATGTTTTGCATGGGTTTAGGTAGAAAATAAGGCAAAATTACTTATAATTAGGTACATAATTATTTATATTCATATTGCATGCTATTTATATATTTTAATAATTTTAATATAGTTTTTATCATTTATATTAGTGATTTAATACTCGAGGAATGATTAGTATTTATTTGTGTAGGTTTATAATAATCGGGAGCAGATATATATAGGAAGGAAAAATATATATAGAGTAATTGATCACAAGCAGCTAATGGTCAAGCCCAACTCGATTCAACCCAAAACAACGCCCGTGCGCATGAAAAAAATGGCGAGATTTGTCAATGGCTAAAAGTGTAATTTTGTTTCCTAAGTAAGGGGCACGATTGGAATGACATGGGAAGAATAGAAAATAAAGCAATTACAATACAAAGCCGTGTTTAATTAGAATTCTAAAAGGTTGAAAATCTATAAATAGGTTCTCTTAGTAGTCTTTTAGGGTTCGTTCATTATTCCAGTTTTGAAGTAGTTATTGAAGACCAGAGAGAAGAAAAGTGAAGAACATAATTGAAGAACAAGATCAAAGTCTAGTCTAGTATGATCTTTATTTTATTTAATTCTTTGTTTGATACTTTATTAAATATGTCCGGCTAAGTATTTTTATTTCTATGATGTAATTTAGATTGTAAGAACTTTTAATTTTTATTTTGAGATATTATTTTATATTCTGTGTGCTTAATGTTTTTTATTGATTGATCACCTATAAATTGATTTTAGATTATTGAATTAACTCGGGAGGGGGTTTAATAATTAGATAATCAGAATATAGACCTATCTGAATTAATTGACGGGGAGGTTGTTAATTTTGTAAGAGGTTGCACGTGATTAATATTTTTAATGCATTAGTTTAATAACTGTACGCCTCGGGAGAGGGCTTTAATTATTTGTGTTATAACCTACAAAACAAAATTTAGATTAATTGAAATAAATATTAAAAGTAAATACATAATATTTAATTATCCTAAAATTTTAATTCATATATTTTCTAATTTAATATTCACTTGCTTTCAATTTGATTCTAAATTTAATTTAAGTTTTAATATTTAATTTGAGTTTAAACCTTAATAAAATTGAGATTAAAATTAGATTGAGATTTAAGATATTAACCACAAACCGTTCCCAGAGGACGATAATCTGGTATTTACCGAGTATATTACTATTGCGATCCTGTACACTTGCAGAGATCCTTACAATTATTTTTACCTCCTTCTTAATTCTAAATTATTATAAAAATTGTGAATTTTAGTTTTATAGTATAGTTTCAATAAATGCAGTAGTTTAATGCACAATCTAAAGTTAGAGTATATTTTCTCTATGAATGAAAATATACAATATATATATCATTGTGTTCAGATTTACAAGTAGAATACAAATATGTATATTATTTGAACCCTCGTTAACCCTAAAAAATTATATGGTAGTTTGAAGTCGACACATACGGGGTATACCTATTAATATTAAAATTTTAGTCGATGGGTACTGAAACGTCTAGAATGAAACTCTGAACTCAATGACATTGAAGTTAGAATTCTTAGAGGTCAATTGATATACTAAATTCGTATTTAAGCAATTTGAGGATTAGTTAATAAATATAAAAAAAATCGTTATATAATATTGTATAGCATTATGAAATACTTATTAGGGAAATGTGTAATATAGAAAATAATATTTATGTATTGAATCGCCAAATTTATAAAAATGACTTGTTATTGTGTACCAAAGGTGGGACATATGTCAACAATACATATTTGTAGTATTTTGAGTCAATCTTAAAGGCTTAATTGACTTTGTTAATCACATTGACCTTGTCGATTTGACAGGTCGGGGAGAACTAGGTTTAGTTAGAGTTAAGTACAATTGACCAAGTCAATCCTTTAATTGACTAAAGACTACAAAGTTAGATTTGAGTCAAGTTTTATGTAGATATTAAGAAACTAAGTTGATTGTGCAGGATCAAACATCAACAGAACGCGATCGGTCACTAAAGGAGTACTGGGAGCTGAACATCCTTGTAAGTAGTGTTTTCTAATTTATCACTTAACTTGTTATTTTGTCATAAATGAAATGTTCTTACATATTGAAATGCATTTTCAATCTTTAAATGTGATTTAAATAAAAATGTGCACCGAATATCGAGGTCCAAGTGCGAGTTAGGGTATTGGATATGGTAGAGCATTGAGGACGAGTGGTTGTCGTAGCCAGGGTTACTTTCGGGCCAGGTCTATCAATTGGGCTCCCTTAGAGAATTGAGGACGAGTGGTTATCGTACTTGGGGGTACGGTTCAGGTCTATCAATTGGCTCCCTGTGATATGATATGAGTATACGCCTAACCATCAGGTTTCTCTCGCTCGAGTGGATTTGTGTGTTTTTGGCATTAAAAATGTTTTCAAAATGGAAGGTGCATGACTACATTGTAAATTTAGCATTCATTAACTGTCGCATTTATTCACATTATTAGTATTGTGCGTACATACATGATATTGTTTTTATAGAATTCTTGTTCTAAGATAGAGATTAGGCTACATTGCTTATTGACCCGCTGGGGACAAAATTGGCTCACTACTCTAACATTTCAGGTTCTTTTCTTGCTGATGACAAATGGAAGAAGGTGGTTATTGCATGAAGCGCACCTTGTTTATTTTGGTAGGTTTCCTCACATGGTTTACTATTTTGAGAGTTAGTATAATGTATATGAAGTGAGAAAAATATTTTGACTTAGACATTCCGCTACTACTACATTTAGGACACTGTATATATAATTAACTTTTGTCTAAAAATTTTTTTACTATAATTATTTGTTCTAGTTGCTTCCGAATTTATTATGATTACTCTGATAGTGTTATGTATGGTGTTGTGAAGAGACTTAACAGTGTTTTGGGCAAGCTTAGTTTGGAAATGAGTTTGTCATAACACTATACCAGTCGGTTCGTCTTTCTCCCTAAGGAAGGGATCCTAACGCTACTGCTACATTTAGGACGTTGTATATATAGTTAATTTTTGTCTAAAAAAATTTTATTATAATTATTTATTCTAATTGCTTTCGCATTTATTGTGATTACTCTGATAGTGTTATGTATTGTATTGTGAAAAGGTTTAATAGTGTTTTGGGCAAGCTTAGTTTGAAAATGAGTTTATCAGAACACTGTGCCGCTCGGTTCGTCTTTCTCTCTAAGGAAGAGGTCTTACATCATTACTTCATTTTCTACTCAAAAAAAAAAAAAATACTTACAAAATATTCCTTTTTATCTCTTTTTTATTTTTCATTATTTTTTAAAACTATAATTTTATACATAAATTTTATTTCATATATTTACTCAATAATATAAATAATACACTATAAAATTTAAATAATTATTTTATTATATAATAATTAATTATAAATAATTCTGTTTCATATTTAATGTCAATTTTATAGTATAAAAATTATATATATATATAATAAGAAAAATACCAAATTTAGAAAGAAATAAATAAATACATTAAAACGTGTTTATTTTAAAAGTAAAGACAAAAATAAGTGTCAAATAGTATAAATGAATAATATAAAAATAAATAACATAACTAAAATTTTTAACTTAAAAAACTATAAATTTTTAATAAAAATTATAACTGAAAATAAAAGTAAAAAAAGAAAGCTGAAACAAAAAAAAAAAAAAGAAAAATACTAGCGCCATGTTGGCATTAAACAGTGTCATGTCAAATATGGCACAACACTGTTCATAGCGTCAAGATGGTGCTAGTGATGGCGCCTGTGCTATCAAGGCAATGGCGCTAGGGTTGGAGATGCTTCTAGGACTCAAAGAAAATAACTACAATGATTGTTTTTTTTTTTTTTTTGCCACTGTGATTACCATTTAATACTACATGAATTATTTAGATTATGATTACCTATGTTTAAACTTAGAAGGATTTAGGGTGATGTAATGGACAATAATGCATTAGTAATGATTTTTTCACCCAGGTTAACGGCTACTTAGCAATGCTGCCCGTTGTAGTCGCGACGAAGAGGGACCCACACGAACTCCAACGGTCACATTTCTTTCCAATCTAAACGTTACGTATAGTTCTCTGTCCATGTATATATTTCTCGTGCTCATCTTCACACATATTATTATCAACTCTGCCCAAAGCAATAATTCAATATCTCGATCTTTCTCATCTTTCACAATGTCTCGCATTTACGTCACTATGCTTCTTCTTCTTTTCCTCTCAAGTCTCTCATGCTCCGGCACCGCTCAGTCGCCGGCGCCGGCGCCGGCTCCCAAATCATCGTCCACTTCGCCGAAATCCCCATCTCCAGCTCCCAAACCATCGTCCACTTCGCCCCCATCACCATCTCCAGCACCGAAGGCTGCTTCGCCGGAAACCCCCACTCCGACCACCGCGCCTCCCAATTCCTCTCCTCCAGCGACTTCTCCGGTGACTCCACTCCCATCCGCACCATCCCAGTCTCCGACTTCATCCCCACCAGTTCCCACTCCAAAACCATCGCCGGTGCCGATAGCGGCTCCAGTCGTCAGCCCGTCAGCAGGAGGGTCGCCGCCAGTTCAATCTCCGGCCCCGGCACTCGTGCTCACGCCTCCTCCGACCAATGCTCCGAAGTCTGCACCGGTACCAGCGAGCGCAGCCGTCCCGGCAAGTTCGGCTACACCAAGCGAAGCACCGACGAAGCCGGCGGAGGGGCCCGTCCCGGGAGTGTTCCCGTCGTCTGGACCGGCTAGCCCGACTCCTGTGGGGTCCTCTTCAGAAACGGCACAGGGCCCGAATAGTGACGATTCGGGGTCGAACCGTGGGTTCGAGTTCGGAATGGTGTTGAGCGGTTTGAGCGTGGTGGCAGCTTTGGCGTTTTGAAGTTGAACAGTCGCGTCTCATCTTATAAAATATGTCTCGCTTTCGCATTTTTGGAATTATTGTTTCTATATATATATATATTTGTGTTCATATGTTTTACCGATTATTATTCGATTATTGTAATAAGATGGAACCAATGATTTGTGATTTTTTTTTTAAATTAATTGCGAACTAAGGGCATTTCCAGTGCTCGTTTGATGGCGCTGAGCGTTCTTTCTTTCCTCTTAACAGTGGTATGCAGTGCATTTATTTTTTATTTTTTTATTTTTTTTATCTTTTTTATAAAAATACTAAGGTGGACTAAGATTATCCTCAACGTATTAAACGAGCGCTAGGGATGCCCTAAGCAAAGACGACTGATGCCGAATATGCATTAAAGAATATTAATGATTTATATGCACTTTTTTAAAATAATTTATAAAATATCTTTATTTAAAATTATTAATATTCTTAATTTACTTCATTTTTTTTCCAAATAAAGGTCGTTTAATTTTTTTTTAAAATCATGTTCATTTTTAGGCATACTTGGAGTAGAGAACAAATAGCTATAATGTGCTTTTTTAAAGCTAAGATGAAACTAAAATATTTGAAAAAAAAAGTTCAATTATTAAAAAAAAAAGGGTTTTATTTAGTTGTTGATGATATATTACTAAAATATTTGAAAAAAAAAAAAATTGGATGCTAGTATTGAAAAAAGTGTTGGATACTACATACACAACAGTGCTAATTTTTTAATTATAAATTAACTCAACACAGTTATTTTTAAAAAAATTAAGAATCATTTCCTCTACTCTAAATCTCTAATGGAGTTGTCGTCATCATTTCTATTACAAGTGAATTTGTAAATTCAAATTAAACTTTTATTATCATCATAGGCTGAGATCTAAACTTCTCCAGATATTTTGAGAATTTACTCGGAATGATATAACATAATCCAAATATACCTACACATAAACATTGATCCATTTGCTCTTATAGACCTTAAATGTCCACTATAAGACTATAAGAACATAAAACATTAGTTTAGTTGGTCTTATAGACCCACACATAAACGTTGATCCATTGCTCTAATAGACCTTAAACGTCCACAATAAGAACATAAACATCAATTCATAGGTCTTATAGACCTTAGATGTCCACTACAAACACCCTTCAATCGAAAATCAAGATTATAAAAATCCATTGAAGCTCTCAAATCTCTCTTCAGCTGAGAAAAAGAAGAAAAAACGGCGGCTTTTGTTTTTGCTTTTGCTTCCATCTTCTACTAATCCTCCCAGAAATTCGCCATGGCCACCCTTCTTTGCTCTTCCTTCACCCGTCTTCCTCATCTCCCACCACCTCTATTATCTTATCTCAAACACCCTTCTTCTCTCCCCAAACCCATATTCCCAAAACAACATCGACCAATCTCAGCTCAATCCAACGGCAGCAACTCCGCAGACGCTCAAGACCGCATAATCTCAGCCGTCTGTTACTTCTACCCTTTCTTCGACGGAATCCAATATGGCAAATACGTTCTCACCCAATTCACACCTGTTCAAGTCCTGTTACAGCCATTGTTCCCTGCAATTAGGGTGTTTAAGAGCTTCCCCTTTAACGGGTTCTTGGTATTTCTCACGCTTTACTTTGTGGTTGTGAGGAACCCCAATTTCAGTAGGTATGTGAGGTTTAATACTATGCAAGCTATTGTGCTTGATGTGCTGTTGATATTCCCTGATCTTTTGGAGAGGAGCTTTAATCCGAGAGAAGGGTTAGGGTTGGATTTGATGATGAGCTTGGATAGTACTGTTTTTCTATTTCTTTTGGTGTCTTTGATTTATGGGTCAACTTCTTGCGTTCTGGGTCAGGTTCCCAGGTTGCCCATTGTTGCTGAAGCTGCTGACAGGCAAGTTCTTTGAATTTCTGTTCCTAATTGGTCTTTCTTTTGAATTATTTTTCTCAGAGTTTTAAATCAAATCTATGTTGCAAGCAAAGGATTTACAAATCGATCTTGATGATAGTGTGGTGTATACTTGAAAACTAATACAGCAATTAAAATTCCTTTCTTGTTTTTATTGTTTAATATGTATTGATACATCACAATAGATGTATGACTTGAGTATATCCAACTCATTGAAAGGCACCCTTTTAGTATAAAACTAACACTAAACGCCATTGACACCTGTTTCCTTCTCTAAGCCATGTATAACATTTCTAAAATTATTTATATTTATATTGTACTGTAACCACTCTAAAAATGCAAAAGCAAAAAAAAAAAAAAAAAAAGAAAAGAAAAAAAAAAGGGACCCAATTCATGTCATTTTAATGTGCGCAAACAGTCCCACTAATTAGACATGCTCTTTCTGTCTTAAGCTTTTTGCCTTTGAGCATCAAAAGTGAGGGCATTTTGGGAGGCTAATGTAATATATTTCCAATTCCATTTTTCCATTAGCTTTTCTATGAGCTAAAGATCATACATAGGCTTTTGGTATTGGGTGACTTTACATGCAACTTATCATGTAGGAAAAATGATATATAACATACATGTATTGTATAATTAGATATGTATTCACATATAAGGCGACATATTAAATTAATACCAACACCATAGTATCAAAGTTACGGGAACCTCTGACGACAATCAGCAAACAGCAAAGGAAAAAAAAAAAAAAAAGAACCCAATTCATGTCATTTTAATATGTGCAAACAGTCGCCACTAATTGCCCAAGCAAGATCTTTAGACATGCTCTTTCTATCTTAAGCTTTTTGCCTTTGAGCATCGAAAGTGAGGGCATTTTGGGAGGCTAATGTAATATACTTCCAATTCCATTTTTCCATTAGCTTTTCTATGAGCTAAAGATGATACATAAGCTTGCCTTCCTTCCCATGCCTACGATATTTTTAATCTGGCAAAATTGTACTTGTAGGAGAACAATTCCCTTCTCTAGAAAGTCTAAATTTGTTTAAAATACTGTTGAGATTTATCATTGGTATTGGGTGACTTTACATGCAAATTATCATGTAGGAAGAATGATATATAACATACATGTATTGTATAATTAGATATGTATTCACATATAAGGCGACATATTAAATTAATACCAACATCGTATTCAGTACCAAAGTTACGGGAGCCTCTGACGACAATCAACCTTTCCAAAACTTCAATTGATATCAATAATGAACTAGGATATTCTAGTATGAGATAACTATTCCTCTTTGTCAGTTTGTGATTGCACAAGACAAAACTAGAATTGATCTCCACCCTCAAAAGAACTGCCACATATCCCTATCTGGCAATCATCCTTGTCCATCTTCTACACCATCATGGCAGCGAAACCACCAACGCAGAAGAACAAAAGCACAAACATCCATGATACTCAAATCTCTGATAACAGTAGTATTGTTTTTTTTTTTTTTTTTTATAACAGGAAGGTTATAAATATTTTTATATTATCATAAGGGAAAAACAAAAGTTTCACATTCTAAAACACCTGTTGGTGGTTGATAATTAACAGTCATTTATTACCTAGATCTCCAGCTAAATTAACAAGAGATACAGAATTGACAGATCCTCCCTCTTAATTACCTTATATACTTAAAACAAAAAACAGCAGATAGTAACAGAGACCCAAATCAAAACAAGAAGAAGATCGCACACTTGAGGAAGACAAGTCCATGAAGGAGAGACCGCTGCAGAGAAGAAGGCAGAGGGGAAGCAGCAGAGTAGACGGTATAAGGTGGTGGTTGATACCCATAATAAGGAGGATAAGGTGATGGTGGCCCCTGCTGCTGGCAACACTGCACCGGCACAGTATTCGGAGGGCAATTGACTTGACCCCCAGGCGGCGGTGGTGCACCGTAGACGGACGGCGGCGCTGTGTGACATGGGTAGGGGCAGATGGAGCAGTTTTGACACAAGTTTGGTGAAACAATGCCATCACTACTACTAGAAGCGGAACCACCACCACTCTCTTTTTTCTCTGCACCGCCACTGCCGGAGGTGGAAACTGATAGCCATAGTATTATTACAACGAAAAGTAGCTTCAAAGGAGGCATGTTTTTGAACTTAATAAGGTTAGCGGTGATGGTAGCTCTTGGTGGTACTGCAACTCATTTATTAATGTGATGGTGGAAGAAAATATAAAGAGGAAGACACCCTTTTTGTTTGAACGCTACGAAATGCGGTTCTATTGCCATATGGGAAATCATCCGACAATTGGCGTGCCACGTGTCATTTTGTGTCGGCCGGATGATGTTAAAATTAGTAATGTAACTCATAATTTAAATAGTCCCTCTTACCAATTCGAAATAAAATAAATACGTAAATTAATCAGACATACAATTATATATATATATATATAGTAGTCAATGTATATGAAACATTGTAACTATAATAATTAATTTAATATATTTTTGTTTATATAATTATTTGGTGGTGGTGGAACGGGAGAGCAAGAAGAGAACGAGGAGCATGATGGCAGGGAAGAGGAGCAGTATAGATGGCGAAGGAGGCTGGAGTAAAGTTGCTGAAGGAATGAGCAACGGGAGGAAAATAAGCATTGCAGCCACTAGCAACATTGCCACCATCGACCCATTTCCCCATGAGCATTTTTCATCACCCATCTTCGTCACCTTGGCTTAATATCTTTCTACCTATGTATAAATAAATATATAAACATGAAACCAGAAAAGAGATTCAACAGGCAATAATTTACAAAAATCTTTAAGAAAATAAATAAATAATCTGAAAAAAAAAAAAGAGTTGAAAGCGAGAAGGAACCTTTGGATGGACGCGTTGTTGTAGATGAGATGGTATTTTGATAGTACATGCAAATCATACGGTCACACCCACGTACTTTTATACGTTTAAACGTGACTCTTCGTAGGGGACGCGTACCGGTTCGGATGTTCGGGTTCGTAGCGACGAACCCTCCTCGTTTGCCCAAAATACCCTTCACATTTACCTATGGTTACTTAGTTACTGCTCAGTCATTTCCACATCGCAAATCGCACTAACGAATTAGTCAGAAACCAATGATTTCAATTGATGTTAATTTGTTACGACGCTACATTAATGCTGAACTCTTCGGGAAATAAAATTCCAATCTATTAAGTATTTGACAAAATAACTAGTTCCACGTCAAACTTTTACGAGTGGGGTAAACAAATCTTAGGGCATCCGCAATGCCTGAGCGGGCATTGAGCGCCAGCTCAGGCATTGAGAGCCATATCTAATAAAAAAAAAAAAAAATTAAAAAAAAAAAAAAACAGGGGAAATGGGCATTGAGCGCTCAGAACTGTCCGAGCGCTCAATGCCCAGGGGGCTTGGAGAGGCTGACGTGGCGCTCCATTGAGCGCCACCTCAGCCTCTCCAACCCTGCATTGCGGATGCCCTTAGAGCTATTTTATTTTATTTTATTATTATTATTTTTAAAGTGGAGCTATTTTCACTCTTTTATTTTCATTTCACTCCGATTTTTTTTTTAATTCCAAAATATCCATATTAGCTTTTACCCAAGTTTTTTTAATTCCAAAATATCCATGCAGTGGACTTCCATTTTTTTTTTTTCAAGTTTTTCAGGATACCTTTTTTTTTTCCTTTTTCTTTTCTCTTTAAAAAATAAAAAGTACAAATGGGTTGCAATAAACAATAGGTTTTATTTTAATTTTTAATTAATAAATAAAATTAGAGTATTTTTATAGAATTTTAGAAAAATTACTAGTGAAATAATTATATTAAAAAATGGGATTTGTCTGACACTACTACTTTTTTTTGTCGTTAAAAACTCCATCGAATGTACTACTTATTTTAGTGGAAACACTTGAACCATCTATGTTTTAATATCAATTTCAATCATCTCTATTTTTTTTTCCTACATTATGTATACATATTTGTCTATGTGTGTCCATATATATATATATATGTGTGTGTGTGTGTGTGTGTATGTGTGTGTATGTATATATAATTTTGTTTTAGATCATTAATAAGGTTTTTTTTAACAAAATAAATAAATAAATATATTCCTCAATAATTCAGGCTCTATTTGCGAGAGTGCATTAGTGTGTAGCGCTGAAAATGATTCTTCTAAGTGCTAATAATAAACACAAATGCTGGATATTTTAAAGGGCACAAAATTTATATTTTAAATCATAAATTAATATTAAAAAAAACAAATTCACATTTTACCAAACATCTTCTTATATAATCATAAAAAAATTCACATTTTACCATTAGGGCATAATAATTTAAGGCCCTAGTGGTAAGTGCATTAGTATTTGGTGGGTGAAAATGCCAATAACAAGCATAATAATAGGAAAGATGTGCTTCATTTATCTTTT
This sequence comes from Tinospora cordifolia, assembly GCA_030144865.1. NCBI lineage: Eukaryota > Viridiplantae > Streptophyta > Magnoliopsida > Ranunculales > Menispermaceae > Tinospora > Tinospora cordifolia. The sequence goes on from JAJIYU010012695.1 coordinate 13,708, forward strand.
TTAAGTACCTAAAAACTTACATTTTACATCATTAAAAGACCCAAATATCTTTTATATAATTTAAGCTCTATTTGCAAATACATTAGTATCTAAGACTGAAAATGCTTCTTCTAAATGTTGATAATAAACATAAAAGTAGGAGAGGCCGCATCGGTTTTTTTTTCTTCTTTCTATTTATTTTTTTGAAACCGTTTTATTAACGCATCCAAAATTTACGTTTTAAACCATAAATACACAAATCTAAAGCATATCAAGATTAGATTCGGTTGGGTTTCACAAGATAATGCTAATTTAACGTATTTCAACTTACTTGGTCGTCCCTACATCATATTTAATAATAATGCAGACCCAATCGCTTAAATAAAAGAAAAAAAATTATGTTGTGTTTTCAAGTAATTTTACACAGATTTTTTTGTTCCAATTACTAGTTAATTATTCTATTACAACAAAATCATATAAATTGCTATGTGAATAGTAGATTTATTTTTAAAAAAGGAATCAAAAATAGATATTTAGAAATTACTGATTAGATGAATACAATATCTTTGCAGGAGAAAGTATTAATAGGAGGGCGAGTGGGGCAACCTATTCGTGGCGGTAATAGGAGAGAGTTGTCCAACCGGGAAGAGCGTGACAACCGGCAATTCTGGGTTTCTCGTTCGCAACGCCTTTTGCC
>JAJIYU010012696.1:0-14393 GCA_030144865.1 Tinospora cordifolia
AAGATATATTCTTTAAATCACTCATAGACATGAGATATTGAAAAATGGAATGTCAAGTGTGTGTCACTTGTAAAGTAGCACGGACCCAACCCACATATTGGTTAAGTCCACCGTCAAAAAGAACGGTGGTTAGGTCCAACACTCAAATCAAAGAAACATGGGGGTTGGGGTGTTACAAATAGGAAGCATGGTAAGTTCACAAGACATTGTAGGTGTGAACTCACCTTTGGAGATAGAAGAATAGGAGTGGACCTTTGTGTACTTCATTTTGGCGGATATGACGTGATATTGGGAATGGATTGGTTAACCCAATATCAAGCTAAGATCGATTGTTAAAGACAAAGAGTTACAATCAAGCTACCATCCGGCGAAGTTGTGAAGATAGAAGGAGATATGAAGAAGCTGCCTAGAAGTCCAACATTAGCATTGCTATATGTTGTTCAAGAGAAGGTCGACTTCAGACAGTTGACAGAGGATGAAGTAGAGAAGTCACAAGGAATACAACAGATCCCAGTGGTGAGAGAATATGAGGATGTATTTCCGGATGAATTGTCTGGCCTTCCACCACAAAGGCAAATAGAATTCAAGATTGAAGTATATCTGGGTACAAATCCCATTGCCATTCCACCTTATTGGATGACACCAGTAGAATTGGTTGAGCTGAAAACTCAATTGGATGAATTGCTGGCGAAGGGTTTCATTAGATTAAGTGAGTCACCGTGGGGGGCTCCAATCCTGTTTGTAAAGAAGGAAGACGGATCCATGAGATTATGTGTAGACTACAGGAAATTAAATCAAGTTACGATAAAGAATAAGTACCCTCTACCAAGAATCGATGATCTCTTTAACCAGCTGAGGGGAGCCTCACGATTTTCAAAAATAGATTTGAGATCAGGGTACCATCAGTTAAGGATTCGTGAGTCAGACATACCGAAGACATCTTTCAAAACTCGGTATGGACATTTCGAATACATAGTGATGTCTTTCGGACTGACAAATGCTCCAGCGGCGTTTATAGATCTAATGAATAGGGTCTTTAGCCAATATCTGGATCAGTTTGTTGTTGTTTTTGTGGATGATATCCTCATATATTCCAGATCAGATGCTGAGCATGAAAGACACTTGCACATGGTACTGGAAACACTTAAACAGAATAAATTGTATGCCAAATTCAACAAATGTGAGTTTTGGATGTAGAAAGTGAAATTTCTTGGTCATGTTGTCTCGACAGAAGGCATATCAATGGATCCAGAGAAAGTTGAAGCCGTAGCTAACTGGAAACAACCAACAACAGTAACTGAGATCAGAAGTTTTCTTGGATTGGCTGGGTACTATCGCAGATTTATTAAAGATTTCTCAAAAATAGCTAGTCCACTAACAAAATTAACCAGGAAAGGCAAAAATTTCATTTGGAATGATCAGTGTGAGGCATCATTCCAAGAATTGAAAAGGAGATTGACAACAGCACCAGTCTTGATTATTCCTACACAAGGAGTAAGATACACCTTCTATACCGATGCATCGTTGAATGGTTTGGGTGCAGTACTGATGCAAGAAGGAAAACATATGGCATATGCTTCCCGACAGTTAAAGCCACATGAGCAGAATTATCCCACACAGATCTGGAGCTTGCGGCGATCGTGTTTGCATTGAAGATTTGGAGGCATTATCTTTATGGAGAGAATTTTGACTTATATTCCAAAGACAATTGTATCAGACCGAGATGCCAGATTCACATCCCAATTTTGGCAGAGTTTACAAAAGGAACTAGGGAGTCGAATTACTCTGAGCACGACATTTCACCCACAAATAGATGGACAATCTGAAAGGGTCATATAGGTGTTAGAAGATATGTTGAGAGCTTGTACTCTAGATCTTAAGGGCAATTGGAGCAAATATTTGCATTTAGCAGAATTCACCTACAACAATAGCTATCAGGCGAGCATTGGAATGGCTCTATTTGAAGCGCTCTATGGTAGACCCTATAGATCGCCATCCTGTTGGGCAGAACTGGAGGATCATGTGCTCACCAGACCTAATATTATTGAAGAAATGAACTCACAGATCAAGAAGATCCAAAAGAGGTTAATGACTGCACAAAGCAGACAGAAAACCTACGCAGACAGAAGGAGGAAGCCCCTAGAATTCCAACCAAATGATAAAGTGTTTTTAAAGATAAGTCCGCAAAAAGGAGTCAAGCGTTTTGGAGTTAAGGGTAAGTTAGCACCGAGATTCATTGGTCTGTTTAAGATACTTAGACGGATTGGTGACTATGCATACAAGTTGGATCTGCCGAACAGATTTTCCTCAATCCATAATGTGTTTCATATTTCAATGTTGTGAAAGTACGAACCAGACCCATCTCATGTAATTCAATGGGAAGATATTGCACTTCAAAGCAATACAACCTACGAAGAACCAGCAATTCGTATTCTGGATAGAAAGATACAAAACCTCAGGATCAAGGATATCCCATTGGTTAAGGTTTTGTGGAAGCACCATGGAATCGAAGAAGCGACCTAGGAATTAGAAAGTGAAATGCAAAAGAAGTATCTAGAACTTTTCGCTAAGAATGTTGAATAAAAGATATCTACCCTGTACATTATTTAAATTTTGAGGACAAAATTTTTTTGAAGGGGTGTAGATTGTAACAACCCCAAACTATGTAACTTGTGTATGTTAATATATATATATATATATATATATATATATATATATATGATCTTTTTGGAAATATTAATTTATGTTAAAAGATTAGAAGCTCAAATGAAAAATTTATCAAACATATTAATATGGATATAACAATAAAAGAAAAGGAAAAAGGAAAAGAAAAGAGTGAGAAGGAGTCCAAAAATTTGGAAAAATGGAGTTGGCCGACGGAGCTTAAATCAAATGGAAGTAGGAAGCTTAAAAAATTTTGATTATCCGGTTTAGTCGGCAAGAAGATGAATCAAGAAGGTTCAAGGAACTGATTTGGTGGTGAACGAGAGAACTATCCGGATGATTTCAGCTCTATAAAAGCATGAAAACACCATTGAAGAGGAAACTGATGAAGAACAAAAAAAAACTACAACCTCTATTCGGGCATTAATCTGAGGACGTGAAGAAGAAGAAGACCGAAGGAAGAAGAAGGCGGATACTGCAGCCTGAATCGGACATGAGCAAGTTGGAACGTGAGAACACCATGCTAAAAATTGGATTTGGAACTCAAAAATTCTGGGTTTAAAAACCAGAAAAACAGAGCATAAGGTGCGTTAAATTTCTGGAAATTGAAATTCTGAAATTTAATTTCGGTTGGGATAATAAGGAGTAGAATTTGGGGAAGAATTCCTTTGATTTGAAATTCTGAGTTGAGGGACGTTGCAGGATCGAAAGGGAGGAACCAAAATCTGGTTTTGGGGGAGTTGGTATGTCATTGGACAGAGCATAGAAGAAGCACGGCCATGGCGTTCTAAATTATGGGGGTTGGCCGACTGTTGAAAAACAAGAAAGTGGGAAACAAAATGTAATTCTGGTTTTAATTCCTTTCTTTGGTTCGTAGTCAGATTGGAGCATGAGGAGTTGTAGCACGGTCATTCTTGATTGAGTTTCAGGTGGTCCAACAAAAGCTGGATGAAATACAATCTATGGTGTTTCAGCTGTGCGTTCGGCCAGTTGGTGAAGACAGTGGAAGTGAAAGAGATTTCTGGTTCATGATTCAATTGGAGCACGATTGAAGGAAGCACAACCTAGTTTTTGGTTGAGTTGCAGAACGTCCAACAGAGAAGAGACGTCACGGGCTGCTGAGTGTGATTGAAAAAAAAAAGAAAAAAAAGAATTATAGAAAATTAAAATTTGAAGGTCAACTTGTTCCACTTGCTTTTGCGTCTCAAGTGACGTGAGCCAACTACCTTAATGCCAATTTTTTTAACACCATCAACGACTATTTCAAACTATGGTTCGACTGACAGTGGAGAACAGGGGAGGTGATAAGATTTTCTGAAAAATACTAAGGTGAAAATCTCAGGTTTTGGTTGAGTAACTGTCAAGTGCATCATAAGAATAGTCCAACTGGATAAGAAAGTTGAAAGGAATCCAAAAAGACTCAGGTGAGAGGGATATCCTTACTTTTTAGTATTATGCGATAATCACACTTGAGACATGATTGTTGATAGTATACGATTGATATTGTATGAATGTTGATATTGTTGGAATTGAATGGTTTGTTTGCAATTGTTGAATTGCCGAATGATTTACTGCTATGCATGATTTCTATTAAGATTTACCGCTCAGGTGATATTTCATTGATCTATTTCTGATATCATGTTGATTAAATGTTTTGGGCTTGAATGCATGATTGCTTCACTAAATTAAGATTAATGGCTAAATAAGAATTCCACACACCGGTACGAAAGGCTGCATAGCGTCGTAAATATTCTTGACCCTTAGTGTCGATAGCAAATTTCATTGTCTTGGGAATCATAAGGAATAGGCTGCATAGCGTTCTTTACCTTTGACTGTGATATCTTGGGAATAAAAAGGAATAGGCCGCACGGTGTTCCTTTCCTTAGATTTTACTCGACACTTGATTTGTCTTCGGGATTTGGTAACAGGCTGCATAGCGTTACCTTAGTAATTGGCTGCTGTTAGCTCACCCGCAAGTGTATGAGATCGCAATAGTAATATCGATAAATCCGGGTATCATCCTCAGGGAACAATGGTAGCTATTGATTTTTAGTACCAAAGTTACTAATGATCACAATTTTATCAAGACTAAATTGAAAGTGACTAAGTTGATTTTAAAACCAAAAAACTGATGTAAGCAAAGACTATGATAAATTGTAGAGTTCAGTAGAGAAACATGTCTAGGATAATGAATGTCACCGCATAGTTTGCAAATCTTTGTTGTACTTGTGAATTAGCTAATCTATGAGTTATAGCATCAATGGCTAAAACCCTTTCCCAAGGTGTTCCAACACTCACCAGATTTGTTTCATCAAACCCTCTCCTAAGGCGTTCGCTAGACAATCTATGCGTTTAAACTAAGAAACCCTATGCAACTCCCTAGATTGGTCAAAAATCACCCGATCAATCAACTGGTCTAGTTCCAGATTCTGATGTCCATATTTTAGACTTCTCTCCCGAGATAGACTGAAATACTAAATTCAATACATCTGTGGCCAGTAGATATAAGGCCTTAAGTCTATACAATAAGGAATAGAATTTATAAATCAGCAACTACAACCAGATATCACAAACTATGCTTTGAACAATCACATCCCAGACAATAGAACTGATTAGCTTAACATAAATGTAAAAGAAAACATAAAATCAGATTCAAATAAGCAATACATACTCAAATCTCTTTACAATCTTCAATAATCAATAAAAACCTAAGCTTTCATGCCCTAGTAGCCGTCACAATGTTTCTTCTTCAATCCTCTCTCCTCTGGACTCTAAAAACCTTCTTCTATTTATAGTCTCGCACTAAAAAACCTAAAAAATACGAAAATCTCACTTTACAATCAAGTAACCTCGGTCAGTGACCGCGGTCCATGAGTTTGATGTCAAAAACCCCAGATTTCTTGTATTCTATCCACCGCGGTCTGTGAAAACTCTGGGCTAACCACGTTCTGGTGACCGCGGTCTTCAATCTGTGGACTGTGGTCACCAGTGTGGTATTCACTGGTTTGCTCTTTTGTTCTGACTGCAATCTTCAGTTTGTTGTACCGCGGTCTTCTGGTCTTTGCTCTTGATTTTCATCTCTTTTATGCCTTCTTCTGATGCATTCCTTGTATATATCAACCTGTATCTTGTAATACATGCAAATTCCTTTCCCAGACATTATTTTCTCATAGAAACATATCAAAATCATCAAAACAAGGCTTAAAAGTTATTAAACAATGTAATTCCTAACTATATGCAACTATTGCTAATCATGCAATTCTCTACTTATATTTTCTCTTATTTCCTATAAAATGCATCATTTTACCTAGTCGAATAGTAGTTTATTATGCAACTAACAAATACCCCCAAACTTAGACTATTGTTCGTCCTCGAACAATGACTCTATTCTAAAACTAACATGTCATGCCATATAGAGTTCAAATTCTTTTTCACTCATCATTGTAACCTCAATTTTCCATTCCTATAGCTTATAAGTCATTAACACTCCCTTAGGGACATTCAGTTAGTCTAGATTTTCAGTTCATCCTCTGTTCTTCCTTAACTTCACCCTATCATCAGTCAGTATCTCAATCCTCTTGGACTTTGTAAGTGATTAGTTAGTATCATTCCAAGCACAAAAATCATTTCCTAATACCTAGGTACACAGACCCTCTCAATTTTCTCATCTATCCATCTTCTACTCAAGTCAAACTATAGTCAGGATCAGTGGTATTTCTTTTAGGTTGTAACGTGGCCTGGCTCAAGGTACAAGTGTAATAGGAATTTAAATCTGACTCAGGTGTACACTCATAGCAAAAATAATGACCTGAATTGTTTGATTTTCTTAATATAGCTTGAGCATTTCTGTTATTTCTTTTGTTTTTTCTTTGTTCATGCTCACAACCATGTCTTCATAGCTCCCCCAAACTTCTTTCAGTATATGCACTTCAAATTATACTCAAATGTACATTCTTACAAAAGTCAAAAGTTCAGCTATCATTGATAATAAATATAACTCTTTTTTTTTCTTTTTTTCTTTTTTTTTTCTTTTTTTTAAAGGAAAACAGAAAATCACACATATACATATTTCAATGTTCATATCCCCTTCTTCTTTTGCATCATCAGAACAGGTGACATTACAACCATGAGTGCACACAAATAGGTTTAACTGAGATATTCATAAAAGGATCGAGTGTTTCTATGTAGTGTTTAGGTTCATAACAAGAAAGTAGGCTGCAAGGTGGCTGCAAAGGATTATAAATGCTAGGATCGGCCTTTAGGCTAGGACTCAAACAATGATGGCCTACTTCATTTCCCTCCTATAGTCATTCCTAAGTAATATTCAAGACAGATTAGATTATTTTGATAGTCTGTGGGAAGTTCTTTCCACTTATGGTTTGGTTTCTACTCCTCACTTTCTCAGTTTTTAGAGTCTCAATCTACCTCAGACTACAGAGATTTGTCAAGGTCAAATTTTAGACAAACCAAGCACACAGACTGTTTGAAAGTACCCTAATTCCTTGTCTAATCACACTAGAGGAATTTTCAATTTCATTGGTTACTTAGTGAAAATATTTCAGAAATATGGCATGACTCTAGCCTAATTGACACCTATATGCTCATGTCCTAACTAATATGCTCATGAATTGACACTAAATCAATAATCCTAATTTCTAAATGTCATGAGATATTACACCTAGTTATGCATATATGCCAAAAAGATATTTAGTTTATAAGTAATAATGCAACCAAAATATGTAAAAATAATAAACCTAAGGAAAGAAAAGAAAAAGAAAAAAAAATTAAACTTAAACCTGTCCTGAATTTGACTTTGAAGAAGAATGCGCGCACACCCCCAAACTTAGTTTATGCCTTGTCCTCAACTTCACATAGAGATGTAAACATGGGTGTGGTAACATATCACACATGCATTCAAAGAGAACGAGAAAGAAAGAATTAGTCTGGAAATTAAGGCAAAATATGGAATAGCATTGATCACAGGAGACACAGTTAAAAATAATGCATAATCAGAAGAAAAACAGAAAAACAGAAGAATCAAGAATATACAATAGTTAAAGTTTTCAAAACAGACGCAAGAAGAAAAGAAAAAACAAACTAGACATCAAAATCATGGTGCTTAAGGATCTGCACCAAACATTTCTTCCTCAGTAATGAAATCATTAAAATTATCACTACCATCCTCATCATCATCATCATCAGCAGCAGCAGGGACCTCTGGTGGGGGTGGCTATGATGGAGGTATGCTACATGCCATCTCCATCTAAGGCGTAGCGCAAGGAGGAGGAGGAGGAAAAACTGCTTCCATATCCGGATCCTTACGGTGCATCCACTCTGTCATGTATGCCATCCAGTGCATCATGGTGGGCTCCGTAGTCGTTAGAGGCGCAGCTGCAGCGGAAGAGGACTGAGGAACATCTGCTGGAAGTGTAGGGGCAGGGGCAGGAACGTTAGCTGGTGGAGGAGACTCAGCAGAGGGTCTACGCCTCTTAGAAGCTGAGGATGTGAGCATCTTCACCGCTATATGGTCCTTCATCTTCAATAACAGCTCAGTCTTGTCTCAAACAACTCTTGCCCGTCTGCATGGCTCAGTTATCAAGGTAGGATGTGGCAGACCGGCATTTGTCTTGTCAATGGCTGATCTGATAGAGCTAGATATAATTGTCCCAATATTGATTGGGAGCCCCTTCATGATACAGTAAACTAGAACAGCCCTTTCAACAGTAACCCTGTTAATGGCTAAGGAAGGAAGGAGATTAGCACAAACAAGATATAACCAAACCTTAGCCTGTGTAGTGAATGTAGTCTTCATTAGATTCACAGGCCTGGTTTGTAGCAGATCCAAGAAGCCCCATCAACACATAAAGTCCTCAGTACCTCATCTGGATCAAACCTCGGCAACAGATTGTAGTACTCATCCGATGTGTCATTAGGCAGGCCATAAACTTCATTAATGGCTGCAGCATTGAACGCCCCCACTTCCCCTTTACCCAAACAGAAGTTCTCTCTCTGTCTGGGGCATTGGCATAAAACTCCTGCACTACAGACACCACAGTGTTTCCTGGTGCTTGGATTAACCTATTCCATTTGTGGGCAACAATCACAGTATCTATGCCTAGCTCGCATTCCTCTGTCATCAACATAGTCCCTCTCTCCGAGATCAGATGTCTGTTGGACCTGATAATGGTAAGTCTTTGCTTAGCATTTGTTGTTCTGAATCTGTTCTTATCTGATGGAGGAGGAGGAGGTGCTTGTTGCTTGCCTTTTGAAGCGGGTAATTTCATTCTTGGAGGCCTACAATCACAGAGATTAACACCAAAGAAAATAACAAGATTCATATATATAATTACACCTCAACCATTCAATAAAAATCTCAATAAATGGCTCAAATACATGGTCTAAGTGTTATTATATCATTCTCATTCAAAACTCATGCAACATTGAATCTTGTATTGGTTTGGATGATGAATAACATACAAAATTGGATGAAAAGGCACATCATTTCATGAAACAACACATTTTAAACATTAAATCTCTCATGAATATGGGTGTGAACATTCTTTAGTGCACATATGAATCAAATAAATGGCATTCTTAGAATCAAGAAGAGAACAAGATGAATCATTGATCAAAAATCACCATGAAAGCATTCCTAAATCATTTCACACCATCTAGACATTCCCAAATTATTTCAAACCATCTAAATTATCCTAAATCATCTAAACACTTAAACAAATGCAAGAAACTAGTAAGAAATCAAAGTAAAACACTTACATTTTGATTACAAGATGATGAAAAGCTTGAAAACTTGAAGAAGAATTCCAAAAGCCACACAAAATCTCGAATTTTCAACACAAAAATGAGCAAAATGACCGCAATCTTGGTTTTAAACAACACATGAACCGCGGTCCGTGTGCAAAATCTTGTTGTTTCTGGGCATCACGAACTGGTGACCGCGGTCCACAATTTTTCACTGTGAGTGAGGACCGCGGTCTTCAGTGTGGTGCTCAAAACCCCTGTTCTGTGGACCGCGGTCACTGGAAAAACCCATACTAGTGACCGCGGTCTTCAAAACATTGCCCAAACACTGCATTTTGTGGACCGCCGTCTTTAGATTGAGGACCGTGGTCTACAATGCAGTATTTTGTTTAATGAGCTAGTGACCGAGGTCATCATATCATGGACTGCGGTCTACAGTTTTGTGGACTCTTTTTAATCAATTGTGAGTGCATATACTCAATTTCTCTATGAAAACTAACAAACTTACTTAAAAATGTAATCAAGCAAAATCCTAAAGTGGGTTGCCTCCTACTAAGTGCTAAGTTTAACGTCGTTAGCTCGACGAGGATACGCCGCTTCAATTGTTGAGGAGAACCGTCTACACCATTTGCTTTTGACCATTGTAAAATATTTTCAGCTTTTGGCCATTCACCTTGAACTTATGCCCATTCACCAGGCTTTGCACCTCTACTGCTCCGTACGGGAAGACTTGAGTTACTAAAAACGGTCCTGACCATCAAGATTTAAGCTTACTCAGAAACAAACGGAGTCTTGAATTGAAAAGGAGTACTTGCTGTCCAGGTTTGAACTCCTTTTTCTCCATGATCTGATCATGCCATTTCTTCACGCACTCTCTGTAGATGGTGTTATTCTCAAATGCTTCTCTGCGAAACTCTTCAAGTTCTATGAGTTGCAACAACCAGTTCTCTCCACAAGCCTTTGAATCGAAATTTAACTTCTTTATCGGCCAATAAGCTCTATGTTCCAACTTGCAAGGCAAGTGACAAGATTTCTCATATAGTAATTGATAAAGAGATATACCTATGGGTGTTTTAAATGTTGTTCTATAGGCCCACAATACATCATCTAACTTGAATCCTTGCGGTTTGTACCAACCGTTTTTTGCAGAATTGACTTGATTTTCCGATTAGACACTTCAGCTTGCCCATTAGTTTGAGGATGACAAGGTAGGGCAACCTTGTACCTTACGCCATACTTAGTGAGAAGGTTGTTGAAGATTTTGTTGCAGAAATGTGTTCCTTCATCACTTACAATGGCTCTAGGAGTACCAAAACGAGAGAAGATATTTCTTGAAAGGAATTTAAGTACTACTCGTGCATCATTCTTTGTTGTGGCCACAACTTCCACCTACTTGGATACATAATCAACTGCTAACAGGATGTATTGCTTGCCATCTGATGGTGGAAATGGCCCCATAAAGTCAATGCCCCACACATCAAACAATTCCACTTCTACAAATGATGTAAGAGGTATTTCATTCTTTCTGAAAATATTTCCTTGCTTCTGACATGCCTCACACGTCTTGACAAACTGGTAAGCATCTTTTAGCATGCTTGGCCAATAAAACCGACTCTCAAGGACACGTCTAGCTGTTCTTTGATGGTTGTAATGACCACTATAAGGTGAAGCATGGCAATCATGAAGAACTTTATAAATTTTATGGTCAGCACACCTCCAGTAAAGAAAAGGATCATCCCAAAGGTAAAACCTATTTTCATGTATAAAACGTTTTAACCGGCTCTGAGATAGATCTGGTGGTGTCACTCCTGTAGCTTTGTGGTTAGCAAAATCTGTGTACCACAGAATGATGTCATTTACTGCCAAGAGACGCTCATCCGGGAAAGCCTCCACTATTCCCTTTGAATCTAGATTTGCTTCATTTGACAGGCGAGATAAGTGATCAGCCACAACATTTTTTGTGCCCTTCTTGTCTATTAATTCGATAACAAATTCTTGCGGAAGCAAGATTTACCTTATTAATCTTGGTCTGCATCCTTCTTAGCAAACAACTGTCTGATTGCAGCATGATCGGTGAAAACCTTGACATGCGAGCCTACAATGTATGATCTGAACTTGTCACAAGCGAAAACAACTGCTAGCAACTCCTTTTAAGTGGTTGTGTAGTTCTTTTGAGAATCATCTAATGTTTTGCTTGCATAATAAATTTCTCTGAACATTCTTTCACGCCTTTGCCCCAAAACTGCTCCTACTGCATAATCGTTAACATCACACATTATTTTGAATGGTTCCCCCCAAACTGGTGTTGACATTATTGGAGCAATTGTTAAAGCTTTCTTAAGTGTGTTAAAAGCATTAACACACTCAGCTGTGAAGATAAATTTAGCCTCCTTCTCCAACTAGCATAGAGGACGAGTTATATGAGATAAGTTCTTGATAAATCTTCGATAAAACCCCGTGTGCCCCAAGAAGCTTCTCACCTCTCGCACTGTTGTTGGTGGTGACAAATTCTCTATGGCTTGAATTTTTGCTTTATCAACCTCTAGGCCATTAACAGACACTCTATGTCCCAACACAATGCCTTCCCTAACCATGAAATGGCATTTCTCCCAATTTAAAACTAGATTTTTTTCTTCGCACCGGGAAAGAACTCGTTTCAGGTTGTGGAAACATTGTTTAAATGTCTCGCCAAATACTCAGAAATCATCCATGAATACCTCCATAATGTCTTCAATCATATCAGCAAATATAGCCATCATTCATCGCTGGAACGTTGCTGGTGCATTGCATAAGTCGAATCGCATTCTTTTAAATGCATAAGTGCCATATGGACAAGTGAAAGTAGTCTTTTCTTGATCTTTCAGTGCAATGACTATTTGATTATATCCAGAATATCCATCTAAGAAACAATAGAAATCATATCCAGCAATACGATCCAGCATTTGATCCACAAAAGGTAAAGGGAAATGATCCTTACGAGTTGCATTGTTCAGCTTCTGATAATCTATGCAAATTCGCCATCCTGTTGTTGTTCTAGAAGCTATGGACTCTCCTTTTTCATTTGTAACCACAGTCATTCCCCCATTCTTAGGCACAACATGTATAGGGCTAACCCATGGTGAATCTGATATAGCATAGATGATTCCAGCTTTAAGCCACTTCATAACCTCTTTCTTCACCATTTCTTTCATAATTGGATTGAGCCTTCACTGATGTTCAACTGTTGGTTTGTGTGAGTCCTCCATTAAGATTTTATGCATGCAAATGGCTGGACTTATTCCTTTGATATCTTTAATAGTCCATCCTAAAGCAGATTTATGCTCCTTTAACACCTTCAGCAGCTTCCCTTCTTGAACCGGTGCAAGTGAGGAAGATATAATAACTAGAAGTGATTTGCTTTCATCTAAAAATGCATATTTTAAGTGCTCCGGTAGCTGCTTCAACTCCACTTCCTTAAGATGATCTTGAACACTTTCAGATGACTGATTTGTAGGCAATTGTTCCTTTTTACTATTGAAATCTAGTGCACTTGCCTCTAAAGCTAGTACCACAATCTGCTCTTCTTCTGTCATAACCTTAGGAAATGTCAATGAACGAGATATGCTTCCCACCAACTCATCTTGTGAACTTAGTGCTCTACTGCCTTGCCAATGCAAGAGTTTAAGCTCTCAACCCTGTTGTATTCATGCATGTCGCTAGGATATTGCATTGCCTTGTACAGATTAAAGATCACCTTCTCATCATTCATTCTTAAAGTTAACTCTCCTTTGTGTACATCAATGAGAGCATGCCTGGTAGCCAGAAATGGTCTTCCAAGGATAAGTGGAATCTCACAATCTTCCTCCATGTCTAAAACCACAAAGTCCACTGGGAATATGAACTTGTCTACCTTAACTAACACATCCTCAACCACTCTTTTACGATATGTTAAGGATCTATCAGCTAGTTGGAGAGTAATGGTTGTAGACTTGATTTCTGTCATTCCCAACCTTTTACATACAACCAAAGGCATCAGATTTATGCTTGCTCTGAGATCACATAATACCTTCTCAAAAATTTCAGACCCAATATTGCAGGGTATGGTGAAGCTACCTGGGTCTTTCAACTTTTGAGGAAGTTTCGTTTGTAGTATTGCACTGCATTCTTCAGTGAGCTTGACAGTTTCAAAATCCTCCAGCTTCCTTTTCTTTTACAAGATCTCCTTCACAAACTTTGCATAATTGGACATTTGTTGCAAAGCTTCAGCAAATGGAATGTTTATATGAATTTTCTTAAACATATCTAGAAATTTAGCAAATTGTTCATCCATCTTCTTTTTCTGAAACCTTTGGGAAAACGGTAATGATAGAGTTTCAGAAATTCGATTCTCTTGATTTAATCTTCCTTTGGCCTTCTCTTTTGCCGGTTCCTCATATTGACTTGTAGATGGCTTTGGCTCGTCCTTCTCATTGCTAACAGCTCCTTCAGCTTCTTTAGGTAGTATACTCGGATTTGGAGGACCTATTACCTCTTTGCCGCTCCTTGTGGTGACCACCTTACAGTTCTCCTTCGGATTCACTTGAGTATCGCTTGGAAGAGAACTCCGCTATTGGTTAGATATTATTTGTGCCAATTGCCCCACTTGTGTTTCTAAATTCTTAACAGTAGCATTAATGTTTCAAACTTGAATTTCAATTCCTGAAACTCTTGTGTCATTCTTATCAACCCGGCCAGTCAGCTCTTTGAAGAACCTTGTATGCATATTCATCAGTTCCTCAAGTTTATCCTCCAAAGATGGCTTTTTATCTTGCAAGGGCTGTTGGTTGACAAAACCTGGAGGCATCTGATCATTTCTGTTATTTGCATATGAAAAATTCTCATGGTTTCTCACACCCGGATGATAATACTTGGGGACATTATACCCCCCAGCTGGTGCTTGATACCCGTTGAATCTATTCAATGCGTTCATTTGTTCAACCGAGGCTTCTCCA
>JAJIYU010012697.1:0-14393 GCA_030144865.1 Tinospora cordifolia
GGTTTGAGTTTCAGAATTGATCTCTCTCCCTAGATCTGGAGCACAGAGGGTATTCCCGTTCGGTCTAAATTACGATTGAATTAATATATTGGTTGAATCGAATTAATCTCTAAAAGTGTTTGATCTGCTTGCATTGTCTGGTTGGAATAATGGATTAAATAGATGAAATGATTCACTGGGCTTTTTAGCTCACCCCTTATTTTTCACAACAGGAAATTAATCAGCTTGCGAGGAGATTTACCCATTGAAAGTTTTGATTTATTTCAATGTAGGGCACATCGGCCCAAGTGAAATAAGGTATTTTCAGCTTTGAATTTATTTTTCGTAGTAATGGATTATTGTACTCGAAATTGTCGAATGAATAAATGAAGAATTTTATTTACCACGATGTCATTTTGTACATAGACTATTGTACATAGGAACCTAAATGCATTTGGGGTCTAAGAAGAAGAAAATGTAGCACGAGCCCGTCTCCCGGGCATCCCAAGATTTTTGATCAAAGAAAGTTGAACCGTTAGATGACTTGGAAGATGGGGCTTGGGAGGCGGGGTGTTACAAGAGACAAGCTACTTGGATAAAGCCCAAGGACTACTGTTGGGACTAGGGTGAAGGGTGAACCGATTGGCACAGTATCCTGACAAACTCACTCATAAACGGAGCTTGCCAAAACACTATTTAGCCTCCTTCTTATCCATACACAATATCATCATAGTAATATGGAAGTAGTTAAACAATTAATTACAGTATAATTTTTTTAAGTTTAATAAAAAATATTTATGTACAGTCTTTTCTAGGTAGTAGTGAAAACGTAATAGTCAGAATATCTACAATGTTTTTCTCACTTCCTATACATTGCACTAACTCTCCAAAACAGTAAACCATGCGATGAAACCTACTAAAATAAATGAGGTGTGTTCTACGCAATGACCACCTTCTTCCCTTTATCAGTAGTAGAAGAAGAACTTGAAATGTCAGAGTAGTGAGTTAATTTTTTCACAACGTCTTAGTGAGTAATGTAACCTAATCTATAACTTAGAATAAAAATTATATAAAACAATATCATGTATGCATGCACAATAATAATATACAAATGAATGCAATAGTTAATGAATGCTAAATCCATAATGCAGTCGTACACCTTCCATTTTGAAAACAATTTTAATGTTGGAAAACACATGCTGAAGCTCTCAATAGTAGACGAGGCAATAATAAATCCACTCGAGTGGGTATACCTGACAGTTAGGCGTATTCTCATATCATATCATAGGGAACTGCCAACTCGTACCTCATGTATGGCGACCGTAAATCCTCCATAGGGGAGCTCAATTGATGGACCCGCCTAGAATGTACCCCCAGGTACAATGACCACTCATCCTCAATGTTCTACCACATTCAATACCCTAACCCTAACCTGCACTCGGACCTCAAGATTCAATGCACATTTTTCATTTAAAAACCCATTTAAAGATTGCAAATACATTTCAATATATAATAACATTTCACTTATAAACCGAAAAATAAGTTAAGTGATAAATTAGAAAACACTACTCACAAGGATGCTCAACTCCCTATGCTCCTCTAGTAACTGGTCACATCTTGCTAATGTTTAATCTTATGTGATCAATGTAATTTCTTAATATCTATATGAAACTTGGCTCAAACTTAATTTTATGGTCCTTGGTCAATCAAAGGATGACACGGTCAATTGTGGTCCAATTATGTTTTTGATCAACTTTGGTTAATACAATCAATTTTAATTAGGCCTAATACTCGTTGACCTGTATGATCGACATGGTCAATGTGGTCAACAAAGTTAATTCATACTAGTAAGCCCTTAATATTGACTCAAAATATAAAAAATCTGTAGTGTCGACATATATCTCACTTTTGTTATACAATAACCAACCATTGTCATAAATTTGGCGGTTCAATACAATAAATAGAAAAAAAATTAATTATTTCCTATGTTACACATTTTTATCAATAAGTATTTCATAATGTTATATAATAATATATAACATTTTTTCCTATTATTTAACATTATTTTACTCTATATACATTTTTTCTATATTTATTAATTAATCCTTAAATCGCATAAATATGAATTTAATATATCAATTGACCTCCAAAAATCTTAACTTTAATGTTATTAAGTTCAGAATTTCATTCTGGACATTTCAGTATCCGCTAACTAAACTTCTAATGTTAATGGGTATACCTACTATGTGTCGACTTTCAACTACCATATAAATTCTTAGGGCCTATATGAATACAAATAAAGTACATATCTATGTTCTATTCATTGATTTAAACACAATGATATATATATATATATATATTATGTAGTTTTATTCCTAATGAAAACATGCCCAAATTTTGGATCACACAATAGACTAATACATTAATTGAAAACTAAACTACAAACACTGGAATTGACAATTTCTTGAATAATTTTGAATCAAAAAGAGGACAAAATAAATTACCCAAAGTGTTGGATCCTAAAAAACAACAACTTCCCTTTTCTTCTTTTCTTTCATTTTTCTTCTCTTTTCCCTCCTTTTTTCTTTTTCTTTCCTTTTCTCTCTCCTTTTTTTTTCTTTCTCTCTTTTTTTTGTCTTCTTCCCGAATGAGCAAGTTGAGGAGGGAATGATAAAATGAAATGAGGGGCCATCCATACAGGAAACAAAGAGATAGACCCCACCATCATAAATGCCAAAATACACATTTCCATTCTCTTTATCTACACATCATCACTTATCCCATTATTTCATTTAGTTTTTTTCTTCATTTCATTATCCAACAAAGCAAGATTATCTACTATTATCCAATATTTTTTTCCATATATATATGTTTGTATATTTTCATATATGTACGTAACAATTAATATATTACATTAATTCATTTCATTCAGTTTTTTTCTTAGCTTCCTCTAAATAATTATTATCATTATTTATTTTCCTTTATTTTTTTATTTAATATTCACGTTAATCAATACCATTGCCGAAAAACACGTATTACCATTTAATACACGCATTAAATCATACAATTCTCGTAAAATCATGTATTTTCATTTATAATTTATTAATTGATACAGAAAAATACATGTTGAACTCGTCAACTCGATGTCCCAAAATACGAGTCATTACAGTCTCCCCTCCTTAGAACAAATTTTATCCTCAAAATTTACTAAAGTAACAAAAATCAAGAAGCAACTCTAATAATCTCAGAGAAATAACTCGCCATGTAATCTCTCACTCCCAGGTATCTTGCTTAGCATCATGAAACTGTCAACATATACATACTATTTGTATCTCGTTGTTGCGCAATTTTTTCATGGCTCGATCAATGATAGCTACCAGAGCCTCAATATAAGTACAATCCTCTTGTAAATTAACATGTCTCCAGTCTAACACGTGTGAGCGGTCAAGGTAGTACTTCCTCAACATCGATACATGAAATACATTATGTACTCCCGCTAACTAAGGTGGTAATGCCAATCGGTAAGCAATAGGACCAATCCTCTCGAGGATCTCGCAAGGTCCAATATATCTTGGAGTGAGCATCCTTGAAATATGAAAATGAATCTGCCCCTTTTGAGGAGAAATACAAAGGAGTACATGATCACCAACATCAAACTCAAGGATCTTCCTCTAGTTATCCACATAACTCTTCTTTCAATCCTGAGTTGCCTTCATGTTCTGACGGATCTCCTATACAAAAGTAGGGCCCAAAATTGCTATGTCACCAACCTCGGCCCAACGAACTGACGATTGGCAAAGTCGACCATATAATGCTTCAAACGATGCCATGTTAATACTCGCATGGTAACTGTTATTATATGCAAACTCACACAAAGCTAAGTGATCTTTCCAACTACCACCAAAATCAAGAAGACATATACAAAGCATATCTTCAAAATCTAGATCACTCTCTCAGACTGACCATTAGTCTGTAGATGAAAGGTTATGTTCAATTTTACTCTAGTTCGCAACTAACTCTATAAGCTCTGCCAAAAATGGGACGTAAATTGAGCATATCTATCAGAGACAATGGACACTAGGACATCATGTAATCTCATGATCTTGCAGATGTACAATGGACTTAGCCTCTCAACCGAATCTTTGGTATGAATTGAGAGGAAACTAGCATACTTAATTAGTCTATCCACAACAACCCAAGTAGTATCATATCTTTGCTGAGTCCGGGGTAACCCCATCACAAAATCTATAGTAATGTGCTCCCATTTTCATTAAGGAATAGCCAAGGGATGTAATAACCATGGAGTCTCTAGTACTTAGCTGTAATTTGTTGAAACATTTCACATCTCTGCACGAAGGCTGCAATATCTTGCTTCATCCCTGGCCACCAATAAGTACGTCGAACATCATGATACGTCTTATTGGAGCCTGGATGAACGGTATACCTCGAGCAATGCAACTCTACTAGCACTCCTTATCTCAGGCGAGGGTCATCTGCTACCCACAATCGTCCCTTGAACCTTAATGCACCATCACTATCAATCAACCACTGCACACAAGAAGTTTCTTCTGCCCACTCTCAGTACATCACATAATCAACATCATAAGGCTACAACTCTATGATCTCACCAAGCAGCACCAGCTGGGTTCTCATCTAGGCACTTACTAGTATCAGTCGAAGTCTTGTGGATACTCATCACTGTCATATAATCAATCATCCTCCACTCTTGATACATATGTCTAGCCACACAAACAGTCTCGACCCATAATCTATTCAACGCATCAACCACTATATTGGCTTTTCCATGATGGTACTCAATGGTAAAGTCATAATCCTCAAGTAGCTTCATCCATTTCCTTTGCCTTATGTTCAAATCTCTCTGAGAAAACAAATACTTGAGGCTCTTGTGATCAGAATAAAGCGTAAAATGCTCACTATACAGATAGTGTTGCCAAATCTTGAGCACAAAAACCATTATTGCCAATTGTAAATCATGGACGGGGTACTTTCTCTCATTCACCTTTAGTTGTCGTGAGGCATAAGAAATCACTCGATATCCCTGCATCAGCACACACCCAAGGCCGGTCCCACATGCATTTGTATAGATCACTAACTCACAGCCTGGTTCAGGTAGCACAAGTATTGGCGTAGATGTCAAATGGCGCTTCAGCTTAAGAAAAGCTTCCTCACACTCATCTGTGCACATTTGGGTAAATTTCGTCATTGGTGCAGCAATCCTCGAGAAATTCTACACAAATCTACGATAATAGCCTGCCAAATCCAAAAAGCTATGGATCTCTGTCATTGTGGTAGGTTTTGAACAACTAATAATAGCCTCGACCTTTGTCAGATCAACACAAATACCATTGGCTCCTACCACATGGCCTAAAAATTGAACCTTTGTCAACCAGAACTTGCACTTGCTAAACTTAGAATATAAACAATGATCTCGAAGAGTCTACAATGCGATCCTCAAATGTTCAGTGTGTTCCTCCTTAGTTTTCGAGTAAATAAGGATGTCATCAATAAAGATAATGACAAATGAGTCGAGATAGGGACAGAACACTCTCTACATCAGGTCCATGAACATCACAGGGACATTTGTCATGCCAAATGGTATGACTAGGAACTCATAGAGTGACACCCCGACTCCCAGTTTTCCTCTCCTCCTCTATGCAACGAGTTGTCTGGGCCACTCTAGGGCACACCCTTTTGGAGGAGACGCCAGGCTCGGGTCATTCTCCAAGAGCTGGAGACCACATGCGGTTCGTTATCATTCTTCCTATTTCATGTTTCAACACCTTTCTTTCAAATATTTTATGAAATCAATTAAAATACTAGTGTTCTCTCATATGCAAGTTTTTTCAGTAAAATTAGATTCATTAAGAAACTATATGCAGCAGTTTGAAATGCTTATAAATTCAATGTGAAAGCATATTTAACAAGAAAAACACTTTGCAGCAGATTAAAAGTTTCAGAATCATTTCTAAAGCATAATAGGATGACATAAGCATGGCCCAACTGGCCTAAGTCCCAAAACATTTAATTTACATCTAAAAAAGTTTAAAAGATGCAGGGCACATGCCCAATTCAAATTATTTACAATAAATGATAAAATATTAAGTCAAAAAGAAAACTATGACAACCTCCAAGTGAGGTCTCTACCAACATGATGGTCTCACATGGTTGGTTTGCTCCTGCGGTGTTAATGGTGACCTATAATGAAATAGTGGGGTGAGTTCAAGAGCCCAGTGGATCATCCCTACACATCGCTAGCATTATACAAACAAAAATACAAAACATACAAACACTTTCATTATATTAGGGCATTTCAAATGTTATATTGGCTATTTTGTCGAATGCAGTACCAAAAGAGCCTTACTCTTGATGTCCCCTGTGTGGTCCAAGAGTGAATCTGGGGGTAATGCTCAAGGGCTGATTACCTTTCGGGACCACGATCTAAGGATGGAAGTCCGCATGACTCTTTGTTTGAAGACACAATCAGCTGTCCCAATTAGCTCAGGTAGGGACACCCACAATGATGCCCAAAAGCCAGCCATCGCCCCGGTACGTGAATTATTAAATCTTAATTTATTCTTCTTTACTTGCACATTCTTTTCCAATCCACACATAGTCATTATATGTAACATTCAAAGTAAATTAATTAGATATGTTCCATTCATGGAGATCAACACAAGAAATCTCTATTTATACATGTTATCACACAAGTAACAAAACATCATGGACACACATCAAGTTATCCAATCAAGATCAATTAGATTTGCCCTAGCATGATTCTAGATATTCATTAAATGTAAACATACATCATGTTTTGCATTCAAAGTTTAAACAAGGCTAGGAAGTATGAAAATCACACCCACTTTGTATTTCCTTTCCTTGTGCCCCTTGCCCCTTGTTGTGTGCACTTTAGATCTTCAATCTATAAGGTTTTTATAACGAGTCTGAAAGGTCATAATCAATAAATAAGATAATTTTTTGAAAAGCATCCCTATTACCCAAGATGCCTCAGCGAGTGCATATCATATCATGAGTTACTTCTTGATGGATGAAACCATGGCTAAGAGAATGAATCTCATCCCATGGTATATCCTCTTCCCTGACCCTCAGTTGATGGTACCCAAATCTTAAATCTATCTTTGAAAACATCGTGGCACCCCTAAGCTGGTCAAACACGTTATCAATGCGTGGAAGAGGGTAGTTGTTCTTTACCGTCACCTTGTTCTAACTGTTGATGGTTGATACACAAATAGAAGCTCTGTTAGTTGCACAACAGACTAACATTATCATAGGTGATTTATTGCTTTTTATAGGAAATAAAAGGAGAATTAGGTGAAGTTTTGCATAATTAGTAGCATGAGCATGTAGTTTAGGGACTTGCATTGTTTCATTGCATTATAAGCTTTGTTTTGAAGATTTGAAGCTCTCTTATGAGAAAATGATGTCTAGGGAAGGAAATCTAGTGTGTTGCAAGTTTAGGTTGAAGCCAAAGGAGAAATTGCATCACATGAAGGCAAAAAGAAGAGGACATCATAAAGAAAATATCAAGTGACCGCAGTCAGATAACTGAAGATTGAGGTAGCTGAAGAGAAACAGAACGTTGTTAAAGCTCATTGGTTACTGCGGTCGGTGGTCCAGTGATCGTGGTAACCAGAATGTGATCCGAATGAAGAACAGGCTGACCATGGTGGACAGAACGACGAAATCCCAGTTTTTATTGAAGAATAATACTGATCACGGCCATTGACCGCGATCACACGATCTAATTATTAGGTTTCTCGTATTTTTAGGGTTTTTTAGTGTATGACTATAAATAGGAGATGTAATTAGAGCCCAAAGATACCCAATTTGGAAAATATCACTTATCACAGCTGAGAAAGGCAAAAACCAGTGTTTCAAGAAGGGATTGAAGATTTTTACCAAGTTTTGAGTATGATTAAATTTCTTTTTAATTGTTTAATGTTTTTTAATACTCTAATGTCTAGCTAGTTAGTTCTCTTTGTCTAGGATGTGATGTCCAACGTATGAAATGTGATCTCTTGTTGAAGTTATTGATTTAGAAACATTATTCTATGTTGTGCATGCTTACTGCTTTGTGTTTATTGGCCATAGTGATGAGATCAATGCATTAGACTAACTTGGAAGAGAGGTTTAATGAGTGGTTATCGCAGTATGGACTTAGAATAGTTAATTGACCGAAGGGTTGTTAGCTTATCAAGGGAGTTGCATAGGGGTTTTTGATTACACAACATTAGATTATTGATTAAGTACCTTGGGAGAGGGCATTATAAGACAATTCTATTAGATATTGGAGCGCCTTGGGAGAGGGTTTCAATTACAGGTGCTGAAACTCATAGTGTAGACACTTCATGATCTAAAATGAGAATCACAGGTTATATAACGACATTCACTATCCTAAACATCCATTTTATAAAGTTTTCTAAAAACAAATTTGATCATTCGTACTAGGTTAGATTTTTATTCAAAAATTGATACACTCACTTCAAGTAGAGCCTTGATAAAATGAAGACCAGTATTAAGTTGGGATTTAAGGTATTTTATTAATTTGATTTGTCCCTGAAGATGATATCCGGTCTCACCGGTTAATACTAGTGCGAACTTGTATACTTGCAGGGTGAGCAATAGGCTCCCATCTTTTATCCTCACAAACAACACTGGAGCACCCCAAGGTGACATACGTGGGGTAATAAAACTCTTACTCATCAATTTCTCTAGTTTGACTTTCAATTCTTGTAATTCCTTAGGCGCCATTGGATAAGGAGGGATTGAAATGAGTTGTGTACCTAGAATAACCTCAATAATGAAATCAATTTTTCACTTAGGAGGAAAGTTGAGTAAATCCTCAGGAAACACATTAGGAAAATCTCTGATAATAGGAATCTCATCCATACTTGCCTATGAAGGTCCTTCATCCATGGTGGTTAGATCGGCTAGAGTATCGATCTCATTCTGAGTCGCCATTCTACCTTGGGTTCTCGATCTATTAGAAGTACTACCTAGAAAAATAATAATAAGTTGCCCTAGTATTTGAAATACCGCCCTCTGGGAGAAACGGTCGACATGTTAATGTTAAGCGGCTAGCCAATCCATCCTCATTATGGCATCAAACTCTAGGAACTCTAACACCCGAAGATCAACAATGGTCTCAAAGTCACCCAACCTCAACACGCAACCCTTACAAATCAGACTAGGGTAAATGTGTTCCCCAGCTGCAGTACTTGACATGAGCCAGGTGGGTGTCCTCAGGGGTCTAAGTTCCAATCTATCTACAACATGTCCAGATATGAATGATAAAGGAGAGCCAGTATCAACCAACACATATAAGGTTGAATTTAAAATAGAAACGATACCTTCTACTAGCGTTGTGGTAGCCTCTGGATCAGGCTTTATGATGTCTTCTGCTCTCCCTTGAGTGACGGTAGTGGTGGGTGCACTGGAAGCTAGAACAAGTATAGGGCAATCATATCATTTGTGGCTTGACTGACCACATTGAAACATAAAATCTGATGTCCTTGCTCAAACTGATATGTCTAGCCCGGCCGATAACCTCTATGTCATGCATCTCAGCCTCTGCCTTGACCTTTAGCTTGGGCCCCATACTAGGTCAATGGTTGCCCCACTGGCTGATATGTCTAATCTGGGGTGGTAGCAATCAGGACTACGAGAGGTGGCTGACTTTGCTCCCCTTTAGATTGTCCCCCTAGGTATTTCATCTTTCTTGCGTATCTACCTATTCATTGTCCCTGTGAACCAATGATTAAGGTTGTAATTGTGATTGTGTTTGTGCGGTGGCGGCCTATACAATCTAAACCATTGGGCACTCATCTCTCCCATCAATCTTGAACTGTAGCACCTACCTTTGGATGGTCTCAAGAGTGGTCTCAGTAGATGTTGATGTCGCCTGCCTAATATTAGCCCTTAGCCTGCAACGAAAAAATCTTGCTCTTTCAATTGGGTAACCTACTAACTTGGGTGCATAAGCCTCCCATCAAAGAAATTTGTGGGTATACTCCCTCATCGACATATCTTCCTGTCGTAGGGTCAAAAACTCTAGCTTCTTATGCTCCTTCGTTGTCTCAGGAACATAAGCACTGAAAAATAATTCTTGAAAATGGGCCCATGTAGTAATCTGCCCTTCTATAGTTTGGGTGGCCTTCCACCAGATCGCGGCCTCATCTTCAAGCATGTGCACCGCAAAAAGTTCCTATTTCTCCTCAAAAAACTTCAACATCTTTGCATTCTTCTCAATATTGAGAAGCCAGTTCTCTACTGTGTCCAAATTCAGCTCCCCATGGAATTCCTTGGGTCTTAGATCCAAAAACCTCTTTAGGAGATGATCATGAGAGCCTCATTTCCTTGTCTCATCGGGGCTACCTCTATGCGATCTACAACCTTCTCATCTGCTCTGATCTAGGGTAAAACTAGTGCAGTAGGTGCTACCGACTCATCCCTCTATTTCTCACCCTAATCCTAACCAATCTTTCTCTCAATAAGGTTGGCTGGGCTTGAGTAGCCTCAGTAGACACCCTGAACAAAGCCTCAAGCCTCTGAATGGGATCCTGCTAAGGCTCTGAATCAGAGGTGTGGTGGTACCATCTCTGGGATCCTATGCGGTCTCCCACGTCAAGGAGGCATCGTGGTTTACATAAAACATTAAACTTTCATCTTTTCTCAAATTAAGCATACCACAACTTTAAGTGATTACAACAAAAGATAACTACATGCAAAGGTAACAATCTCCAAGTGATAGTCTATTCCCCAATGTTCAAATTTTAAGTCTTAAAACTTACTAACTTCCAATGACAATCAACTTCCTCTCATGATATGGCCACTCCCACCCAGTTCCTCTTCCTATCAATCAGAATTAGAAAGTTTTCATCCATAATTCCATTCTGTTACTCTAAGTCCTTCCTAAGGTTTTCCTAACTTCTACAATTACTCTGAGGTTCCCTAGGTTAACAACAAATGGTTATTCCTTAATTGAAAAACCTTGGGCTTTGATATCAACATTGTCGGGGACCCCTTCCCTAGTGTGAAGGGCGAGCCGACCAACACAGTATCTTGCCAATCTCACTCGCAAGCCGAGCTTGCCAAAACACTGTTAAGCTTCCTCCTTATCCATACACAATATCATCAGAATAATACAAGAGATATGAAAGTAGTTAAACAATTAATTATAGTACATTTTTTTAAAGTTAAACAAAAAGTATTAATGTACAGTCTCTTCTATGTTGCAGTAACAAAAATGTAATAGTCAAAATATCTACAATATTTTTCTCACTTCCTATACATCGTACTAACTCTCAAAAATAGTAAACCATGTGATGAAACCCACCAAAATAAATGAGGTGCGCTCTATGCAATGACCACATTCTTCTCTTTATCAGTAGCAAAAGAAGAACTTGAAATGTTAAAGTAATAAGCCAATTTGTTCACAACGGCTCAATGAGTAATGTAGTCTTATTTATAACTTAGAATAGAAATTTTGTAAAACAATATCACGTATGCACACACAATAATAATATACAAATAAATGCAACAGTTAATGAATGCTAAATCCACAATGCAGTTGTGCGCCTTCCATTTTGAAAATAGTTTTAATGCTAAAAAACACGTGTCGAAGCTCTCAATAGCCTACAAGGTAATAATAAAATCTACTGGAGCGGGTGTATCCGACAATTAAGCATATTCTTATATCATATCATTGGGATCTGCTAGCTTATACCTCATGTATGACAGCTTCAGATCTTTCATCGGGGAGCCCAATTGATAGACCTGCCCAAAATGTACCCCCAAGTACGATGGCTACTCATCCTTAATGCTTTACCATATCCAATACCCTAACTCACACTTGGACCTTAGGATTCGGTGCACATTTCTCATTTAAAAACCGATTTAAAGATTGCAAATGCATTTCAATATATGATACTATTTCACTTATGAACAGAATAACAAGTTAAGTGATAAATTAAAAAACACTACTCATAAGGATGTTCAGCTCTCAGTGCTCCTCTAGTAACATGTCACGTCCTGCTAATGTTTGATTCTGCGTAATCAATGTGGTTTCTTAATAGGATTCTTGGTCAATCAAAGGATTGAGACACTTAATTATAGTCCAGTTATGTATTTGGTCAGCTTTAGTCAATACAATTAATTTTAATCAGGCCTAATACTCACCGACCTGTATGATCAACATGGTCAACAAGGTTAATTTGTGCCATTAAGCCCTTAATATTGACCCAAAATACCAAAAATTTGTATTGTAGACATGTATCCCACTTTTAGTACACAATAACCAACCATTTTTCATAAATTTGGCAGTTCAACATAGTAAATAGGAACAAAATTAATTATTTTCTATGTTACACATTTTTCCAATGAGTATTTTATAATGTTATATAATATTATATAACATTTTTTTTATTATTTAACATTATTTCATCATATATATATATTTTTCTATATTTATTAATTAATCCTGAAATCGCATATATGTAAATTTAATATATCAATTAACCATTAAAAATTCTAATTTCAGTGTCATTGAGTTCAGAATTTTATTATGGACATTTCAGTACCCACCAACTAAAATTTCAGTGTTAATGGGTATACCTAGTATGTGACAACTTTCAACTACCATATAAATTCTTAGGACTTATATGGGTATAAACAAAGTACACATGTATGTTCTACTCGTTGAGCTAAACATAATGATATATATATATATATATATATATATATATATATATATATATTGTGTAGTTTTACTCCTAGTAAAAATACATCCAAATTTGGAGCTACACAATAGACTAATACATTTATTAAAAATTACACTATAAAGACTGTAATCACAATTTTTAGACTAATTCTAAATTGAAAAGAGGCCAGAATAAATTACTCAAAGTATTGGATCCTCAAGAACAACAACTTTTCTTTTCTTCTTTTCTTTCATTTTTCTTCTCTTTTTCCTTCTTTTTTGTTTTCTTTTTTCTTCTTTCTCTTTCCTTTTCTCTTTCTCCTTTTTTTCTCTCGTTTCTTTTTCTTCCCGGATGAACAAGTTGAGGAGGGAATAAGGAAATGAAATGAGGGGCCATCCATATATGTAGGAAATTAAGAGGTGGACCCCACCATTATAAATGCCAAGATAAACATCTCCATTCTCCTTATCTACACATCATCACTTATCCCATTAGTTCATTTATCTTTAATTTTTTTTTCATATCATTATCCCATTATATATATATATATATGTTTGTATATTTTCATATATGTATATAAGAATTAATATATTGCATTAATTTATTTCATTCATTCTTTTTCTTAGCTTCCTCTAAATAATTATATCATTATTTATTTATTTTATTTTTCATTTAATACCTACATCAATTAATATCATTGTCAAAAAGCACGTATTACTATTTAATACACATTAAATCATACAATTCTCGTAAAATTATTTATTTTCATTTATAATTTATTAATTGACACATAAAAATACATCTCAAACCCATCGACTCAATGTCTAAAAATACGCATCGTTACAACTATAAGAAGAAGTTGATAAGTTACTTGAAGTAGGTTTAAATGGGAACTTTTGTGTACCGACTGATACACCAACATTGTAGTAGTAAAAAAAAAAGGATAACGTATGTAGATTTCACTAAGCTTAATAAGCCCTACCCACAAGACATATTTCCATGCTAAGAATCAACTTGATAGTGGATGCCACAATTAATCTTGAACTTTTGAGTTTTATGAAGGCATGCTTTGACTATAACAAAATAATAATGGATGTGTGACAAGGGAAAAACCTCCATAACAAATCAAGAATTTATTGTTATAAGGTTGTGCGATTTGGCCTTAAAAATGTTGGAGCAACATTTTGGAGGTTGGTAAATGAAATGTTTGTTGAGAAACTAGGTCAATATGAAGGTGAATGTCAATGCATGTTGGCAAAAAATATTTTGGCATTTGCCTATCCTATCAACTTGAAAGAAATGTTTGACATTTTGAGAAGATACGATGTAACACCCCAAAGTTTTCAAATGCACACAACTCGAAAATGATTTTTTAAAAAATTATGAAATAAATATAAAATGTGTGAAAACATGTTTTAAATGACTATTATATAGTATGGTATGGAAATAAAATAAATTTAGATGTTTGGAAAGGGGAAAAATGCTGAAAACACATGGAAAAAACTGGGTTCCATGCTGGTGACCACGGTCACCAAATAATGACCACGGTCTTCAGTGGAAAATCTCGAAAAAAAGTTAGGTCACCGTGGTGACCGCGGTCCGTAAAGTGCCGACCGCGGTCATTACGCGAAATTTAAACAATTTTGAGCCCTAAACTCGTCATTTCATGCACAGAAT
>JAJIYU010012698.1:0-14376 GCA_030144865.1 Tinospora cordifolia
TGCTTTCTCCTCTCTTGCTTTCTAAAGAGCTAAGTTAAAGCTTAACTTATGAAGAGTTATATCAAATTATCTATTTCCATGCTTTTTTGGATCTTCCTCTTCCTTTATTGCTATCATGGACTGTAAATAGTTCAATCTTTCTTACTGACACATGAATAGATCTTCATTGATGTGTTCAAAGCTCCTCAATCAATTTTGTTTGCTCTGTTTTGTTATTTTAGTTGTAGAAGAGAAATATGAAATAGGGTTGTATATGCACATAATTACTGCTAGTTTCTTGATATATGTAGCAATAATGAGACGTAATTTGCTAATTACTATTGATCAACCATTTGAACAATACACTGGAGTAAGCTCTTTGTATATGCACATAGTTTATTACTTTACTACTAGTTTCATGATTTACAGTTTCTCGATATATGTAGCAATAATGAGACGTAATTTCCTAATTACTATTGATTAACCATTTAACAATATACTAGAGTAAGCTCTTTGTATATGCATATAGTTTATTACTTTATTACTAGTTTCCTGATTTATGTAGGAAGAATGAGACAATTTGCTTACTACTTTTGATAATCATTTTAACAGCATACTCAGTAAGCTTTGTGTTTCATCTGAATTATAATGAATGACAAGATGACGGTTGATTTATTATGGATTCCTTGGATGTTTTCATTTCTGTGAGTTCTGTTCATTGCTGCTGATGAACTATGCTCCCATGATAATCAAGCTGAAGATTTTCTGACAGCCAATTCTGGCCTTTTTCAGCGACAGGGTTCTTCTGTTGCTTCTGAAATGGAGTTGGAAAGGTTAAGGCTAGACTGCAAAAGATCTCTGCAGATGGCTCAGCATTGGAAGAAAATGTTTGAAGATCTTCATCAATTTTGTGTGAATGAGATTGTGGATGACAGTCAAACAGAAGGTGGCTCTAATGAAAACCCCAGTTAATCAAATCCAACCACTGGTGGTCCAGATGCCATTGAAAATTTTGTAGGTACAAGTAATTTGTATTTTGGCTTGCTAGTTTCATGGATTCGTATAGCTGAGGAAAGCATTATACTATTGACCCATTTGTCAAGATTAATTGTAAGAATGAATACTTTGCAGAATTAATTAATGTTAGCAAGCTGTTCCTTTCATTGTTCTGTCTGTTAGTACCTCGTATGTGGGTGTTATTAATGTTCTATTGAATGATATGGCCATTAGTGGAGTCATCTTCAACTTGTTGACATTAAATATCGTTTAACATTTTAATTTAATTGATTGTTTAATTGGTTTACTGGACTTCAATTCGAATCTTCCTAATGAAGTGCTTTTGCTCCCTGCTTGACTTTTTTTTTCTCTGGCTTCTACTTTATTATAGATCACTTTCAATTTCTGATGGTTGTCTGATCTGTTTTGATATATATATATTGGTATACCATTATAAAAACCTTTAAAGTAATTTGGACACGTACATGAACTAGATTCATGATGTTGATCCTATGAAGTTGAGAACCTGCTTAGTAGAGGTGAGCTTTGATCTCCCATCATAAGCATGAAAGTTATATTGCTAGCTTGTGATAATAGAGTATTAAATGTCAACAATTATCCTCAACCTACCAAAACTAGTGAATTTATGTTGAAAATAAGTGACAAAGACCATGTCATTACATTGGAATTGTGCGATGCACAAATTATAAAATGTTGCTCAACATTTGTTGCAACATTTTCTACATCGATGCACTAGTATGCGTGAACGAGCATTGCTCATGTTCCCTTTATAAATTTAAATTAAAAATTCTTGTATTTGAAATTTATGTTTCAAATTAAGGAAAAACTAATAATATTATTACTATTTTAATAATATATATCAATATTGTTCATTTTAGACTCATAAAATAAAATATTTTTTTTAACTGTATTTATTATAAACAGAGGGTAAAAGTAAAATTTAAGTATTGAAACAAGCTGAAAAGATATTTAAACTCTGAAATGCCCTAACAATAGGAGAAGTAGGGATCTTAAAGGATTCCGTATCATATTTCAATAATTGACATTTCAAAAGGTATAATTATAAGTTCTTAGGGGTTTACATTGTAAGTTTGGCAAAAATGGCCAGGTAGCGAATGGGGTTGAAGTAAAATTATAACTATTAATTAGCATAGATTGACTTATGACTAGAGTTATAGAATGGTTTTGTAAAAATGATTTTATGGATATGCCATAAAGAGGCATACTTAGAGCATGGAGCTCCCCCCTTTTGGTTTAAATACGAAGGGACTGGTTTTTGTGACTTTTCTAGTCACAGTTGAGCATCCTCATATATCATGCCAATTTCCTCGTTGACACGTCATTAAATAAAATTTCATTATTTTCATTGCTTCCATAAAACATTAATTTCTTATGAGACATTTCTATGATAATTCAGATGACATGCTGATTGATTTTGGGGCTGGGGCTACAATGGCATACTAGTCAGCATGAAAAATAAATTGAATTCCTCTACAGCATGCTTTCGCTCTGGAATTTGTATCTTTGTATGTTATCTTGATGCACTTTTGTGATTATCCTTGTCATGGGAACATTTCCTTTTTTTTTTTTTTTTTGGTTCATGAATTGGCTTGTAAGTGTAGTTGGAAGGTCACTCTAGCTTCTAATTGGGTTACCTGCTTAAAATTTGCAGCTCGATTTTGTCTCTCACTGATATAGAATTGGATTAATTGGATATAGGATTTAGATTCTGGTTTAGGTGTTGGTTTTGTGTTTTTCAGATCTTTTTAGTACTTATTGGCACTCTGTTGTTTACTTACCTTTCAATTTTATTTTTTATTTTTTTTTGTTTCATTACAAAAGGAGCTTCCCCTACATCTTATAAATTTGATTTGAAGCACTTTTCTAGTCTCAAGTTAGAATTATCTAATAGTGTTAATTATTTATTGCTGTCCACCATCATAGTCCTTGCTATCTTCTTATACCTGAATTGTCTCCTGTCATCCTTTGAGAATACCTTGCGATCTTTTGTGTTTGGCCGGTGATGGCTATGATTCACCAAATGCCATAGTTGATATTGCTTATGTATTGTATCTTTTGAAAAAAAAAAAAAAACAAATTCAGCTTAATGTATGTAGCTTTTGCATTTCTTCCATCTTCAACTTCCCAATGAAGGATTTGTACCAACTTCACCCAATGGCTTTAATGGTCCGATTTCATTCTGCACTCATGTTAGTCGTTGTGATGTATTCTCTCCCATAGTGAATAGTTGCTTGATGACTGTTAGAAAACACTGAACCCAAAAACAATAGCTTATGAGTAGAGGTCCAATTGCGTATGTCAAGCCAATATAGATATTAACATTCCATCGCGCTGACTTAATTGGATGATGGTGTGTGGACTAGATTTGTGATATGAATAAAGAGTTGATTTAAAAATGTGATGTATTCTCTCCCATAGTGAATAGTTGCTTGATGACTGTTAGAAAACACTGAACCCAAAAGCAATAGCTTATGAGTAGAGGTCCAATTGCGTATGTCAAGCCAATATGGATATTAACATTCTATCTCACTGACTTAATTGGATGATGGTGTGTGGACTAGATTTGTGATATGAATAAAGAGTTGATTTAAAAATGAGAGCAGTAAGCAAAAACTTGTGAAGAGTTTCTTGTGAGGGATCTCCAAAATAATAAAGCTATGATAAAAAGTCAGAGACCGCTACCTAAACGCTATAATTGATATTTGGATGATCATCTGTTATAATGGTACTCCTGTCAAGTGCAGCTGCAGCCTCATCCTGAATGTGGAGAGGCAACAGAGGACATGCAAATGCCAAGTAGGGGACTTCAATCCAAAGACTTCTTACAAATCAACTCTCAAATACCATATTGAGAGCTGCTTAACCCAAATACTATAACTTGCTAAGTAGAGGTTCAAATATGCATAGCACGCCAACATAGATGATGATAGTGATAAAACCTTGTTTGTTTGACTCTTTACTAGTGAGATTTGTGCTTTTGTTTGTTTGTTTGTTTGTTTGTTTTTTTTTTTTTTTTTTTTTTTTTTCTGAAGAAAATTGACCAATCCTCTGTAGTTCAGAAAGTACATAATGGAATTGAGTTTGTTTGAAAAAAAAAGTCATTTAACAGCTACCTGGTCACAGTTGGTGTATGATGTGCCATTGAATTTTATCTTTCAAGTAAAAAGGTGTTTGAGCATAGCTGCATTCATATGGTCACTGCTATATTCCAATCTAGTGCTTAAATATAAGTTGTTTGTTTATTAGCAAAATTCTGGACGATGCTCTGAAGGGGGATTCATTTTCAACTAGTGACAACTACGGCAACTTATGTTTCATGAAAAAGATCTAAGTTGCTTCTTCCCACAGTAGTAAGCAGGAAAGCAATTCTCTGGCACCTGGCCAAACAGATCCAATTCTTCCAAAATTTTTATTGCATAATTCCATAGATAAATACAGCTTTAGATTTTGGTGCTCAGTTACTTTCCATGGTGAGGTGAAGGTAGAATGACCTTTTTTTTAGCGTCAATCAAAAATCTCCTTTGTCCTGCTGGTTCTGACCCATGTCTCAAGTTTTAGACTTGTGAAACATCTAGATCAGAAGAAGCTTTTAGTTGAGTTTAAGTTTGAGAGTTACACAACTAAGGGAATTCAACATCTCAAATTGAGTCAAATCGATGGTTAAATATTCATTAGAAGTTTAGTGCATTTGAATTTGTCTCTTCCAGTTTGACTGGAAAGGAAAGAGAGATGAAGAGGGAAGTTATGTTCCAAAGGAAGAAGATGTTAGCTTGTTCTGCTAAAATTATCCCAAGTTTGGCAAACAACAATATGCTTAGTTCCAAATACTTGAGACAGTTAAAACATTCAAGATTTTGCTTTGTTCCAAGTGCATCCCATACTTTTCTGACAGATCTTGGTCTTCTCCCATATTATTGTCCTGCACTTCTAGATTATGATACTAACCCTATCTAGCATATTATTTATAAGTACAGGATTATGTGGCCATTGTTGAATAATACATGCTTGTAGGAAGGAACTCTAGAGCAAACAAATGCACATGGAATGATCAGTTGCAGAGTAACCGTGAGATTTGATGAACAGCATAGGAAAATTGATAGAAACCACCCTTTTTTGTGCCTGTTACTCTTATAACAGTTTATATACCTTCTTGTTCTGTTCTACAGTACCTGAACAAAAATTGAGAAGAGGTGGTGAACTCAGAGCTCAGTATCAAATTCTACTGTGGAGTTATGTGGATTCTTGTTCTGTTGTGGAGTTCTAAAAAAAAAAAAAAGAAAAGAAAAGAAAAGAGAGGGAGATGGTGGTGGAAGGGTTCTTTATTTTATTTCCATCTTTACTTTTAATATTTAAATGGGTTGAATCAGAGAGAGAGAGAGAGAGAGAGAGAGAGAGAGAGAGAGAGAGATAAGATAAGGTGGTGCTCCCCAGATAATAATGCAAAAGTGAAAAAAAAGGAAAAAAACAAAAGCCCAATGCATCAGTGGCATCTTTCTTTCTTATTTTTATTTTATATTTTATTCATCCCACCGGAGCTTTGCTTGCAGAGAACATGTCCATTGTTCATATGCTCAATGATAAGAATTTGTTATTAGTTGGGTCTGTGCACTGATCTTACCAATCATCAAAAGCCTAGTAAAACTCAAGAAGAGTTAACAGAGCTCGTAATTTTCTGCTTCTGCTACCCATTAATGATGATAGAAAAACAAAAGAAAACCTGAAATGACTCTGATAAATTTAAATAAATTATATATGGCAACCTCTAATAGCTACATATAGGTTCATTTCTTCATAGAATAGAATGGGAAAAGTCAGATTCTTGTGATCAATTGGAGTCAAAAGAAAATGCATTTCTTAATAATGGTAAAAGGAGCTGTACTTAAAAGATAGTATCCTACCAGATTAATGGCTTACCTGTGTAAATGATCAACAGAGGACCTGATTAGCTTGGGTTTAGGGCAAAAGACTTAGGTTTAACTCAATCACTTTCATGTTATACCAATCATATAATTAAGAACTTAATGATTAAGATTATTCGCGGTCGATTTGACGAATTTATGTAGCCAACTACTAGACATCCACTATTAAGCGCACACACTGATTTAGGTGTTACAATAGTAGAGTTAGATGGTATTTGATAATTTTACTTAACATCTACTTCTATTTGATAATTTTACTTAACATCTACTTCTATTTTAATATCTACTTAACATAGATATGAACTCTATTTAAATAAATTAAATTTTTTTGGCAATTTTTTTTTCAAAAATAGAGGTTGAAAAAATTAAAAAAAAATACTACAAAAATAAATTTTTTTTTTTAAATTTCTTTCTAATTTTTTTAGAGATTGGAAGTAAAGTTATGTAAAATAAAGAAAATAGATTCGTCTAGTCAGACTTGAAATCATCAAAAAATTACAAAAAAAAAAAAAAAAAAATTTAATGTAGTCTAATGTAGGTGAAAGATGCCTTGGAATTATCATATGAGCCAAAGATCTGCTTGTGTTTGGCTTGAATTGTAAGTTTCAAGCTTGAGACGCAACTCCTGGGAATGAATTGCAAGTAGTAGAGTCCACATGTCTCGTGCATGCATGAGGGCATAAGTTCCAAACGCACGCCCACAAACACTCAAAAACCTTAGAATTACGTAAGTATGATAACACTAAAGCTTTATGCACAGCGACACCTGGTCAGGATGGGGTGCGCATCACAACATTCTTGTCATCTTCTTAAGACACCATCCAAGCTTGTGTTCTACAGACTGCAATACTATTCATTTAATTTACACATAAATAGGACACGCAAATAGGAGAAGATCAGGAAGATGAAAATGGATATCATCTGATTACAGAGAGAGGATTATTGGAGGTTGCAGTTAGTAATAATTAATGGGAAAATATTGAAAAAAAATGAAGTGGGTCCAGTCTCACACAGCTGAGATAACTCATGCGCCCACCCACCCAAAAGATATGTAGATCTACCATCGAATGTGACTGGATTCAGTCCACCGGTGGTGTGGTGGTGGTGGCGGTGGTGGTGGTGATGGTGGAAAACGTAATCAATTAAAGAGATCTGGGTAGGGGGGTGATACTTCCATGTTTGTTCTTCTTCTGACTCATGTCATGTGGGTGTGGGGTTCTTAGATTCAAAGTAAAATTAATGCTCATTTAAAAATAACCTTGCTTTCAAAAATGGCTTTCCTCTTTTTCCTCTGTGTCATCCTTCGTTCTTGAATTTCTCGACTCCATGTTTCATAATTCTTGCTTTTAAAGAACAATAGCGGATAATTATTCCTGTTCCCTTGCAGCATAGAGGGTGATAGGTCTCCCCCACCAATAAAATCCGATTAGCATCTGGACCTGTCAGACTATTCCTCGAGATACACAAACCATGCACCCACAAAACCTAACATCTTTGATATCTCCTTGGTAATTATATTTTTAATACAATTACAGTACTCATAAATCATTAGAAGAACAAATGTTATATATCTTTAAGGTGAAAATGTTACAGTTGTATATAAATCTGTAATGATTTGTAATAATTTAGCATGCCCTATTCAGGTGTACTGCTATTTCTCGATATTTTGTTTCCATATATGTACTCCATGGATTGAAAAATCCAACGGCTCATACGGTTCTGGGTCTTTGATGACACCTTTGATGCTTATCTGAAAAGATGAGAATAGACCATTAAAAAAAAAAAAAAAAATTTCGAAGGACTTTGTGAGAAAAATAAAAAAATTGATGAAAAAGAAAAGGATTTGCCTAGTCGTATTCCCCTATTTGTTTATGTGTATATATACGTGTATATAATATATATATATATATATATATATATGTATTATATTATATTATATACACGTATATATACTAGTCTCGCATGACTGGTTAGATGGCACGTTATTGTTTCCCATAATCGCCTCAGCTCTTCCCCATTCCTCTGTCCTTCCATCAGTTCCTTTCCAGTTTTTCTCAGCTTTTGCACTTCTTCTTTCCTATCTCTCTCTGTAACGTCCATCCCTCTTTCAAAATTTCTTTTCTCTTTCTTGAAATCTTGAGAGAGGGAGAGAGGGAGAGAGGGAGAGAGAGAGAGAGAGAGAGAGAGAGAGAGAGAGAGAAAGTGATATAAGTCATGGATGTCGGCTTGCTAAAGCCTGCAACAGAAGAGCAGATAGAGATGATGATTCAGATGAACAAGCTTCCTGAATTCTGTGACCATTATCCCGACGCTTCTGACTTGTCATTAATCGGGTCGTCTAGTAGCATGGGCAATTCTAACACCACGGATCTCACGCTGCCCATGTTTTCTCACCCAAATTTAACTTCGCTCACGTCATTTCCAGCCAGCAACACAGCTCAAGAACTACTTCCACCAGTCATGATGTCAAACACAACGCCCGGTAGGCTAAGAAACGCGGGGGACTTGTCGTGTGCAAGTGCCTTCTTGTCATCACAGAAGCGGAACTCAATGGCAGCAATGAGAGAAATGATATTTAGAATTGCAGCAATGCAACCAATTCACATTGACCCGGAATCCATTAAGCCCCCAAAGCGAAGGAACGTGAAGATATCGAAGGACCCGCAAAGCGTGGCTGCGAGGCATCGGAGGGAACGGATAAGCGAGAGGATAAGGATTCTTCAGCGACTTGTTCCAGGAGGCACCAAGATGGATACGGCTTCAATGTTGGACGAAGCAATTCACTATGTAAAATTCTTGAAGAACCAGGTGCAATCACTGGAGCAAGCCGCAGCAAACAGGCCACCCTCTAGTCTCGGATTTCTTTCAGGGGCAGTTTGTAATGCAAATTACACTTCTTCTTTGGCCAAAGGTTATCATCATCCTGCCGCTCATCAGATGTTCAGTTCCAACCAGATGCTTAGCTGAAGTGTAGGATTTTTAGTTGTTCATAGTCATTAGTTCGTGATCGTAATTTGTCTTGTGAAGGAAATTACTATAATGTGGTTTTTATCTATAATTTGCAGAGCAGATAATCAAACGTCTGATCCCGGTTACTCCTGTGCACTCTACCAGTACTTCTCTCAAGATCTTTTAACATCATTTTCATTATGATATTTGAAGCACCAATTCTGTCAGTAGTAATCATGTATTGATAGATCAATCTTCTTCTCTCCAACCATTTTTCCTCGAAGTTATATTAATTAATCAGTTGAGATCGATAAAAACACTTATAGAGAACATTCAAACACTGATCAAGCCAAAGCATTTTGAGCTGTTTCATTGACAGTAATGATGATTTTAGCGATCTAGACTGAAACAATAACATGATCATCTGCTTCAAAAACATGGGAAGTGATCATAGAATATATGAATAATTGGTGATCGGATCATGAAAGAGAGGAAGTTAATTGCAAGTTGGAGCCTATAATGGTCGACCAGTTGCTACGTTTTGTTTATAATATTATCATGGACTGAGGTGCCGTCATAATTGAAGAGTACATATATATATATATATGTGTGTGTGTGTGTGTGTGAGAGGACAGATGCGGAAGTTCAATGTAATGGCAATATTGCATGGGATTCACGTGAAGTTCTGACTTGTAGTTGGCTTCATCATCACACACGAGCCATGAGAGACAACTATTGGGTGCATATTATATATTTTGTACGTGTATGTGCGTGCGTGTTAGGTGTAGCCTTTGTCCACACGTGCGTGTCTTAATTTTAAAAAAGAATTATTATATGTCATATATAGATTTACTTAATAAAGTAAGTCAACTTTCTATAAATGTGTGCGATATTGGATTAATGATAATATTCTAAGAATAGAAGAAACTACACTCATAGTTTGACTAGTTTTGATTAGTTTGAGTAATGGAGTTCAAATGTTAAAAGGATCATATAAGAGAAAACTAAGGGAGGACTAATAACTATAAATCAATAATGACGTTTTCGTCAATTATATTTTCATGAATTTATAAACTTATTAGTATGAGTTTTATACTGACACTTTTTTAATTATAAGACTCAAGAATATTTGGAAATTCTAACAAAAACATAAACAAAGTATTATTCTAAAATTTGCTAACAATCCAAACAAAAATAAATTAATTAAATTTTAATTAGATTTGTAACATTTCCCTTATATTACAATTTGCTTTGATATATATATATATATATATATATATATATATATATATATATATATTTATGTGAACCTTAGATAAAAAGGAACTAAGGCCCAAAATAAAAAAAAAAACCCAAAGGTCATCTTGAAAAAAGTAAAGAAACTTAGACCCTAACCGAACTTGTTGATTAAAACCAAAGTTATAAGGTTGATAACCATTAGTTGCCTTGATAAGATCATAGAAGTTCTAAATTAATGAACAAAGAAAAAACTTTAATGAGGAAACACTCAAAAGGATTTTTATTTAAATATGTAATGTCCAGTTACATAAAATAGAGAGATGTTTATAGACTCTCTTCCACACTAAAATAGAAACAAAGCAAATATCCTAAGTTTCCAAAAATCTTTACTTGCTAAAACTTAAGAAATCCTCTGAAACGGCTAAAATCTTAACAAATTCTACACCTACTAAAATTTAAAGAAATCCTCTAAACTTACTAATAAAAAGGATCATTAAAAATATTTTTCTATATTTCTAGCTACCCATACTGGATATTATTTTAGACTTAACTTAAATTCTAAGTTATCATAATAAACCCAAATACAAAAAACTAAAATAACCCAAAATTAAATAAAATTAAGAACAAATATCTAATCCAAAATTATATAATATATACAGATTGAGCTTTTTGAGAGTTGATGTGTTTTGATTTCTATCAATGAAGACATATATCATATAAAATTGTTGAAACATCTTATGCCCGTTACTATATCGTATTATTTTCCCTTTTCTTTTAAATTGTATTCTTATTAAATCATTGGCTAGCTGTTTGAGCACATCTCGTTTCTGAAGTTGGAGTGTAAAAAATAAAACTGTTACATTTTAATTCAACCAACAATTATGACTTTTACAATTGGATAATATTTGCAATTATAACACTTAAAATACTAATATTTTTGTCAAGTACTAAAAATCATTTTTGAATATCACATTGCAAGTGACAATATTTAATCTTTTGACCGTTGGTTAATGCTCTTGACCATTACACTATAGTCATCATTTGCATATAGTTATTGTTTTCTTTATATTTTAACAGTATTATATATCTACAATTTCAAGGTTTATATACAAAAAGTTGAAATAGTATTAAAGGCTATAGACATTAAGATTGAGTTAAAAAAATATTAAAAAATTGAGTGTAATAATAAGAGATGAAAGGAATATATATATATATATATATATATTAATTTCGAGCTTAAAAAAAGTTTGAATGCCCATCACCTTTATTTTCATCTAGTTATAATGAAAGAAATGAGATGTATTAATTGTTGCTTCCTCCATTAAAGCAGCCAATGTTGGCTGTAGAGAAAGTATAGGAAGAAAGGTAGGTTGCTCCCCTATTTCCAAAATCCTCATCTTAGGGTTAGGAGAATGAATGAATGAAGGAGTGAAGTGTGGTCAAACCATAAGTGTGACAGGACCCATGTGGAAGCGTTCCACTAAGATCCCAGCAGTCCCACATATGGGGTTTCGACCATATGGGAGCAGCCCCTTGTCCTCAAATAGGGTACTTCCCCCATATGCCTTCTTGCAC
Organism: Tinospora cordifolia; assembly: GCA_030144865.1. Lineage (NCBI taxonomy): Eukaryota > Viridiplantae > Streptophyta > Magnoliopsida > Ranunculales > Menispermaceae > Tinospora > Tinospora cordifolia. Next base: position 11,700 of record JAJIYU010012698.1, read on the forward strand.
CCCTTCTGACAATATTCCTCTCTCTCTTCCTCCTCCTACCGCTCTACCTATAGTAATAATAGTAATAATAATAATAATAAGGGACACATCTTTATTCACTTTTAAATATAAATAATTTATTTAGATCAAATTTAATTAATTCATGAATTGGGTTACGGGAGCATCATATATATATTTAAATTAATGGGAGTTTTACAAAATTATATAGCAAGGTTTGTCTTTATACAGAAGTTGTATTCATACTGAAATTGGAAAGACACGAGCAATCATATGTCGGTGGGTCTGAAAGCGTGTGCAAGAGAGACACGGTGGTGTAGGTGAAATAAGATGTGTGACAATAAAAGAGAGGTATGGGCCAATAAGAGATAAAATAAAAAAAAAGAACAAGAGGAAGAAAAGAAGGAAAACTGAGTGAGTTGGTTGTTGGTTGGATTAGATTTTGGCAGGAGGCCACTTTGGATGATTCTGAGGGAACAGGGTACGCTGAAAAGTGAGAAGTACAATAAATCTGATGCTCTCATCTCTTCTTTTGGACCAAAACAATGTGTTGTTTTCGGCTAGGTGAGATGCATGCATCCTTTTCCCACTCCACTTGCTTGGTCCACATTGGATGTTTGGCCAAGAAGGGGTCGCAATTTATGTTATTTTAATATAATATATGTTATAGTTATAAATTTATATCTTATTTATTTAATAATATATTATTATCATAAATTTTAACTCAAATCCAAAAAATGAGTTGAACATATTATAATTTTAAGATTCATTTGGTGTGTGAGATAAAATTGAATTATTTTTGTATAATTAAATATAATTTCATAGACTATTATGATATAATAAGATAAAAATAGAATATAGTCTTGTGTTTAGTGATATATTTATAATCATAGCTAAAAATTAATTATTGTTGTTGTAGATCACAATTGGGTTTGTGTTAGGCTTGCTTTACTTGATAGTTGTTGGTCTTTTTAAATAGTTGTTGGTCTTTTTAAACTAAAAAAAAAAAAAAAAAGAGCAGAAGAAGACACAAAATTGATAACACAGTTTAACACTATAGTCAATGTTTGTAAAGCCACACCCAATAAAAAAGTTTTACTATTGATCAAATAATTAATGGTATGAACAGACTTATACAATGACTTTAATTGGATGCTAACTATGATATTTGAAATGCAGTGAAACATCACACAAGATCTCATTGCAAAATTTATTTTGATTAAACTCCCTTCAATCTTGAGCACCCTGATGCAAGTTACCTACACCATTAGACTTTTTAACACATGAATGAGTATCAAGAGAGAACAAGACTCTCAAATGTTTAACCAGGTCTAACACATGTTCACAATGGATTAAACCCTTAGAATCACGATTGAGTTAAATAAAATTAGTTGCAAAAATAATTTTAAATCGATATCTACTATTAATAATTTATGTATTTACGATTGTATACATAATTGGACTTTTATTCGATAACTATAGCTTTTGTGTCAAGTAGTTTCTAACATTGTATCAGAACGAGATTTATTTAAGATATCTTGTGGTTAAGTTTTATTACAAACATTTTTGGTTGTTATATCATTTGTTAGTAATATTTTCTCTCTATTATAAATAAAGCCTACATGTCATTATACACGTGATGGAGGATAGTAGTAATCTATCTATTCATGATTGATATATAGTTAGACCCTTATTTGATAGCTATAACATTTGAGTTAAATGATTTCTAACATTTACAAAATTAGAAATCTGGTAGCATAAAGTTGCACACCTTGTTGAAAACAACAACTATGAAAAACTAATTTTATCTTTTATAACATGTGAACTATTTCTAAAGTTTGACGTAGTTGTTTAAAGATGTAAATCCTTAATATACATATATAGCCACATAAGAGATAAATATATAATCAAATATGATTCTTCTTGATATGCTGGTGGTTACTAAATATAAAGAGATTCTCTAAAGATATATTCCCGAATAATCCAACCACACTTAAAAAAAAAGAACTTTAAAGCTTTTTGGTTGACCACCAGCTGCTAATCATGATCCAAGCATGCAGAAAATAATTTAAAAAGTTTCTAAAATCATAAATTGTTACCAAACTATCTATATTTATCCTTTAGAGACCTCAAATTTAACCAATTTTAAGGTTTTAGGAAATATATATTTTATTTTATTTTATTTTATTTTTATCACCAACATGCAAATTGCAAATACATACTAAAGTTGAGCAAAACTTCTAGTACAATAAGCAATGTAATAATACTTGACCGTTTGTTAAACAAAAAGCTGAAGAAGAAGAAAGAGAAGAGTAGGAAGATGTCAAATGAAGACCTTTGTGATTTTTTTTTTTTTTGAAAACAAAAATCTACTTTTGACAAACAAATGAAAAGATAAAAAAAAAGGATGTATTAAGAAAAAAAATCTACCAAAAGGTTAAAGGATTAAAATTGTGGGCTCAAACAATTTTTCTTTTCCTAAGTGTCTCTCGCATTTACGATTAGACGTATTTTAATCCTATTTAATGAGTCCATATAACTCCGAACTATTTAATAATACAACTGCATGGTGAAGAACAAGTAAAATATTATAAAGTTATAGTTTTAATATATGAAATAATATTAAGTATTTTTGTACATAAATTAAGTATTGGTATAAATTATAATGTTGTAAAATATA